>JXWZ01001477.1:0-21879 GCA_000956215.1 Anopheles farauti No. 4 | reverse complement strand
TGCTTTCCTTAACCTGGTCCACAGAATGAACGGTCTGTACCTTTTCGAACGACTCGCACATTTCGAGCAGACAATCTTCCAACACTACCGTCGGTTCTACATGCGCCGATTGCAGATCAATATTCTTCAAAGTATCTGTCACCTTCGCAATTGGTAATGCGATGGCATTCACCAGCTCAATGCTCTCCATTTTCATCGGCTGACCTACAAGCTCATTGATGGTACTCTGAAGCGCACTTAATGATGCCTCCAGAAGAAATGATGAAGAGTGATTCTGTGTAGTGTTCATAATTAACGAGAGATTTATCTTTAAATTTTCGAACGGAGCCTCGGAAGTTTGCGTGTAATATTTTTTCTGTTGTTCAATAACTTCGTTCAAATTTTCATGTACGTTATGACACAAAATCGACATGTTGGTTTGATTGCTTCGATGAAAATTATAAGCAGCATTACTCAACTTTTCCAAAGAGCTTATAACATTATTTATGTCAAAAGTGTTCTTTAGTTTTTGTTCCTCTAAATTTTCGCTAGATTGATTCATTTGTACGGCAAATTTAATTAGTGAATTAAAACCGATTTCATTATTCGAAATGATACATTGCTCATGATTTTTCAAACATGACGCTGTATATTCGTCAAGATTGTCCAAACTTTTGGGTATATTTTTAATATCACCGACTTCAAATTTATCTGAGAACCATTCTTCGAAAACATCCTTCATTCTGATCGCATCGCTTTGAATTGAAAACAGAGCTATCTCACAGATAGCCTTGCGTCGCTCCTCAAGCGAAATAACTGAATTCTCCTTTTCGATAAGGAAAAAGACCATTTTTCTTGCGTGGTGGAGTATATCTTGTCGAATTTTTTCGTACTTATTGTTTGAGCGCATATAACTAAAATGCTGTAAGTTCTCATGTACGTTCAGGAAAGCCGTTGATAGGTTAGACAGCATGTTTTGTTCAGTTTTCTCTTGCAAGGCTAGTTCAATCTTTGTGAGATGATTCATTAAAAGCTGTATAAGAACAATTTCCATCCGTGCGCATTCCTCGTCGTCTATAGAATCTGCAGTATGAATACCGAAAAGGCGATTGAGACAATCTTCCAGCAGTATAAAGATGTCTGCATTCTGGGTATAATCTTTACTCGTTCGTTGTATTTCCTCCTTAAGATGAACAATGAGCTCATAGAACTCTTCGATCTGTTGCTCAAGGGCTTGATTACTATTGTATTCTTTTTCTGCCGCATTGTGTAATTCGTGCGTTAATTTTAACAAAGCAGACTTGATTTTCTCCAACGGCACAAACATTTCATTGAGACAATTAATCACTTCAGCATAAGATTCATTTGTTTCTATTCTCTCAACCAAGCTATGTAATTCAATAATCGCCGGTTTCATCTCTCCTTCCACTACGCTTTGCTGGCGTTGTTCGATGCTTTGCATCGTTAGTACGTCTGTCTTATTCTTCAGTTCCAGCAGCACCTCTGTCAAACCAAATCTGGCAATTTCTAAGCGCACGTTGCAGTTTTTTGACTGTGATACGATCGTAAGTATGGTAGCAAGGGACTTTTCAAACTCAAGTACCGTAATTTGTAAATTCTTTATCTGTAGTCCACCGATCGGCTCGTCGGATTTTAAAATGAAATCAATATCTTCGAAAATGGAACGGTTTGTCACAACGCCAGTCAAGTTTTGCAAGGCTGCAACCGTGTCTGCCTCCTGCAAAATACGCTGCGACTGAATGCTTTCTAATGCAGATTCAATACTTGTCTGTATTTCCAGCAACGCCATGTAGATCTTTTGTTGTGTGACGAAATCAGCCTCAACTTGCTGGCTGACGAGGAGACGTAAATCCGTAAGAGAGTTTAACATCTGCTTACCACAGCCCTCTACAATGCAAACGCTTGTTCTGTACACAAATGTTCGACTGAAGCCACCAATTTGGACACATTTCTCCACCACACTCAATCCTCGCGCCAAATGTTCTAATGGATTCAGCAAGGTTTCCAACCCTAGATTACCGGCCAAGTTTTTGTGCAGCTGCTGAACTGGATACAGGATGTCTGCTAAAATTTTTTCACTTCTTTCCATGAAGTTTGCTGTGATGGCAACGTCTGTTTGGTTCCTTACTTCTTCACGGATTGATGCAAGATGGAAAATTACCGTTTCTATCAGCGACAATATTCGCGCACTAGTATCATCACCTATAGCAGCATCCGCAGTTTTTACTGGGCTGGTTAACACAGGTAAACTATCTCGACTCAGAATACTCATCATAACGTCTTGCTCCAAATCTGAATGGTCCGATGATGACATGCTGCGGAAATCGTCCTGGTCATTGCTACTTTGACGATGTGTTCGTACCTTTGATGAAGCAATGCCGCTTTCAAAAGTAAATGTGTTTTCATCGTGCATTTCATCGATATCAAAATCTGTTCGTCGATCATCCTCGAATACGTTGTTATCCACCTCAACTGGCACGTCTATTACCAGTGCTTCCATTACTAACTGCCCAGAAGTAGATGTTTCTTTTACAAACCGCAACGAAGGCATGCTGGTAACGTTTTCATTTTCATTGATGTTTTGATGCAATTGGTCAGCAAACATTTGCACAATCTGCAACGCTTCGTCATTCGTTAGCTCTGGAGTTTCGTACAGTGAAACTGACACCTCTTTTCCATCAAACGTGAACGATATCTCGCCCCGTCCATTACTTGCCGCGCTCTCATATGACGCAGCCGTATCAAACATTTGCGATGTTCTTTCTTCGTGTATCGTTGATAAAGATGCATCTTTTACAAGCTGTGTCGCTCCTTCAGGCAGTGGCCCTTCGTCAGCTATACCATCGTATCCGTGAAGTGAAGCAGTGCTACTAACAGTTCCCATGCAATTAACCGCCTCACAAGTGTACGTACCAAGGCAACATTTACCATCTTGTCCGGTGATAATGCGATGAATATCACCAGGCTTCAGCTCGGTACCGTCTTTATACCATTTGAGTACCGGCTGTGGTACACCGATGACTTTGCACTCAAGATTCACCGTGCCGTCTCGCAACATTACCGCTTTCAAATTTTCCAAGAATTTCGGTTTACGGTAGTGCTTCGGTATGATCAATTTAACAAAACATGACGTACCAGCTTGACCGAATTCGTTTGACGCTACACATTTCCATTCACCCTGATCATCAAGCTGAGCTACAAACACGTCGATGTTGTATGTATATGTATTCTCGTCAGACGACAGTTTATAATTATCGGATCCTTCCACTACGAGATCATCTTTGTACCAGTTGACCGTTGGTTTCGTTACCGAGCTTATAACGACCGTTAATTTAAATGGTTCAGCAATATTCACATCTCGACTGATCAAGCCAGACTTAAATGTAGGCGCTTGATTAATCTGTAACAAATTCAACCATTCTTCTTCGTTCAACTGGGCTTTTATGTCGTTCACCGAGAGGAAAGTGGTACTTGACGCCTCGCCGAGACTGTTTCTAGCTACGCAGCAGTACGATCCGAGTGAATTAACGCCAGTCAAATGATACACATCTCCTGGTTTTAGTTCCCTGCCATCTTTGTACCAGCGCAGTGTAGGCGTCGGAAAGCCTATCACCTTGCATTCGAACGACACTAGTCCTTCATCTGTTAAAACTGCTTTCAAACCCTCCATAAACCGAGGAATACGATAATTTCTAGGAACTGAAACAAAAAAAAAACAAATCATTACATAAAAACAACCGCGTTTTTGACGATAAAATTTACCATCGAGCTCCACCACATTCGTTGTAATTCCAATTAAACCATCTTTGCAGGTAATGACACACTTCCATTCACCAGTATCGCATAATTCTGCTTCGTTGATTTCGAGCAGGAAGGTTCCCAGTCCATCATCGAATGTGGAATACTTTTCGTTCGCTTCTACGAGTCCGCTTTGGTTGTACCACCGAACATTCACCGGAGTCGCAGATAGATTAACTAGGAGAATATGAGAAGAGAAATTCTAAGCTAAATAGTATTTGTAACTAAGTAACTGGTGTGACGATACGAAAGTGCTACTAACCAACTATGGTGGTGTAAAATCATCTAGTTAATAACCTGCTAATACATCAGGCAGGTCGTTTCTATTTTTTCTTCCTCTTTATCGTAACGATTTAATCTTTGGCTGACTTTTTACCAACTTACTAACTAAACTATTTCATATAACCATAGCTGGTTAGTCAATAACTAAACTTGAAATACTAAATAATATTATAATATAATGTATGTTACATACTTTTACAACGTAGTTCCAGACGATCACCAATTTTGCCCTTGATCTTCTCAAGTTCTTCGATAAAAACCGGTGAGATTCTGAAATTAAAGAAGTTATAGTATAAAATAGACTTTAACAAATGAATTTATCCAGGAGAACATACTTATCAATCGTCTTTTCTTTCGCTGTTGTATCTTGTTCTTGTACTCGAACTTTCGAGCTAGAACTACTGTTTCCGACACAGTTTGTGGCAACGCAGGTGTATACACCAAGTGATGCTAAATCTCCTCCGTTAATGGAGAGCCCAAACATATCACCCGCTTTGATTTCGTTCGAATCCTTATACCAACGAAGTTCTGGCGTTGGATAACCGATTACCTTACATTCGAGCGAGATCGTTCCCTGACTGGTGAGAATTGCGCGCAGTTCGTCGACAAATTCTGGAGCTTTGTAGGTTTCTGGAACTACAAAATATATGCAAAATATAAGCTCTATTTGTTTTCCTTTCTGTTACCAGCCACCTTGTGTAGCTCTATTCTTGAAAAATCGAGAAAATTTATGTTGAGTATGCATCAAGTGTTTCACCTTATTACAAGACAAGAAAAAGATGGACGAAAGTCCAATTTCACAACGTTTTTTATGGCCGATGAATACGAATGTTTTTGTTACTGATCATAACCTACTTTAAATAAGACTGCACCCCAGAGACTATTGTATTCCATCTTGTTTGTTATTTGTTGACCATATTTTAACTTTAAATAATGTCGGATACATTCTATTTCTATGGATCTACGTACCTCTTACTGTAAGTTGTCCACTACAATCACATTTTCCAAGCAAATTCTCAGCCTGACAAGACCATTTGACACTATCTTCGGGTAGAACAGTAATAATCTCGAGAGAATGCAATTGTCCTTTACTCGAACAAATATACCTTTCGGATTCAGCAAGTGGAATACCGTCTTTAAACCACGTTACCTGATGGATCAAAGAAAAAAATTAAATACACAGAATAAAAAAAAAATTGACATTTAACCCTACCTTAACATCCTTGGTGTTTGAAACATGCACAGAAAGGATTGCCTTTGTTCCCACTAATATTGTATAGTCACAAAGCTTCCTTAAGAAAAATGGCGCTCCTATATGTGGCGTCTCATCCACTGTAAAGAGAAGGAAAGCAATTCGTTGCATGATTGAAAATTGTGTGGTAAATACCTAGTATTAACCAGTACTCGTAACGTAACTATCTCACCTTGGAATGTTTCCTCGCGCATCATTTCCGCGTAGACCGGACTGAAAAACAAACAGATTAGATTAATCCAAAAAATGGACAGTATTTGGTTGATTCTCTTTGAACAACTGGTAGCAAAATAAATAAGACCACATCATTATGTAATAGGGTAAAGACAACACACCAAAAATATTGCACCCATGTGCAATTATCATATGGCATATTGCAAACCATGTGGTTAGCCCTATTTAAGAACGGAAATATATAGGAAACACTATAGGAAACGTTTCATAATCAAAGCGCATAGTTCGCACCGCACCATCAAATCTTCGACGACGGCCTGTAGACATTATGCGTGACGCAGATGTTCCATCGAATTTGTTCCGCGATCATTATCCATGCCAAACACATCATGTGTCGCCCCTGATGGGAGTGTGCTGAGCGATAATGCTATATTTACAATCGCATACTGATGACGCGTTAAACGTAACAGTGAACTTGATCAGCCAGCTGAGTGTCGAAAATATTCCTCGACATATTCATGTCGGTGACGAACTAGAGCGTGTGGATTAAGCAATGCGCTCTTGAGGGTCGTGTATAATGTACTTGATCGTTAACCTTGCCGCAAAAAGACGCTCCATTTGAGGCGCTCAGATAAGGTTGAACAGAAACATCACATCACAGAAGCATCACATAATTATACTCTAGCTAAAATGTAAATATGATATAAACGGATGGTTGTTTGCATATACACGAAAATACCGGTGGTGGATGAATGAACCTCTTGTACTTTTCAGCAAGCACGTGCATTGTAGCGTGCAGTAACATTATGTATAATCAAAAACATAAACGTTCTTAACAAGAGAAAGTCATGAGAGATTTAAGCTTAAATTAATCAAGCTTAAGCTTAAATTAATCACGCAATATTAATTTTCTAACTTTGTTTTATTTTTAAATAAGGTCTAACTATTCATAACCAAAAAAACCTCTGCTGTTTGCTTTCGCTACGTTCGATTGTGTCATCCTGCCAATGTTTGGTATGCACGAAGGTCAAACTGTTTATATTGTGACTGTTTTCGACTATTGCAGTGGTACAACGCCATTGTACATTTCATCGCAGATGATCGCAACACTACAGCCTGGTCACCACAACCAACTGATCGTTCTGCTATTTATAATCGGTCACGAAAGATAGCTCTGTCCGAGACTTCAGATCTGCAGCAGAACATCAAACAAGCAGCTAGTACAGCCATGGGTCATCAAGATGACCTCCTAAACACACTTTTTTACCCTTTCCGTTTCATTGATAACGCGTTGCAAAGGCGATAAACGAAATCACACTAACCTTCTTCTTTGTCGGGGTCCAATAGATATTTCCGTTCCATTGCCTTTGTACACCTGAGCACCGGCTTCTCCCTTGCAGCAGTTACTCCCCATAGCTATCGTAGTTTAATTCGGGAAACTCCTAACCCGACGTTTTCGTTATTTTCCCAGGCACTGCTCCGTCCTGCGTACGTTGAGCAGAGCTGTTGTTTCGTTCGAATATTACCACTAATAAATCAATCAAACCAAAACTCAATAGTGTTTGCGTTTACACAATGCACTGAAAATTTTAGAAATCCACTTATAATTGTTACCAAATTTGTTCCGCAATAATACTTTAATTAATAGACAGATCGTTGATTTTGATTCGACAAAGGAGGATAATGCTTTTACTTCACACCTAATAATATCCCCCGGACCATAAATGAAATGCGAAATGCGTAACAGTACCACTTCACGACTCCGTCAAATTCACCTTCCGCCGCGTCAGATGAACACGCACTACGAAAACGGATAAACGCAGATCGGCAAAATGAGACGCGTAAGATACTTTGCCCTTTGAGAATGAGGTTGTAGGATCGTTGCTGGAAAATGAATAAATCACTATTTCCTAAACTACAACTTGACTGTTCGTTTCGAATCTTATACTTTAAAGCGGTGTTGTAAATTACAGATTACATCAGCAGAAATTTGCGAGACCAACAGGTTAACAAATTTATATCGATTTTCAGTGGGGTTCTGATTAGATCGTAATACCGTGTGGACGGAACGCGGCGTTTAACTAGGAACGACAGCGCAGCGCAGTGTCTGGTGTCTGGGTATGATCGTCACTAACGGGCCTGGTGCAAAGCCATTTTCTTGAACTTTTCCCTAGCGAACTATTTTTAGACGCTTCTAGACCAGACCCGACAATAACGTATACTTTAAAAATAGTGCCTTGAGATGGGAGTAGGGATAGAACGCCAAAATGTGTACACATGTTTTCCGAAGATTGATTCACACAGCAAAGTATGCCTAATGCCATCAGAAACCATTGAATTGTTTCCTGATCTTATCTGAATTCATAGATTAAACAGTTCAACGTAGGTTTATATCACAGACCATTCATCGATACTAAATCATCTGAACTGTACAAGCAATAAATAGATTAGACTCAACCGATTCTCAGTGTTAGCACGTGCACGTGTGACAAACCCAGCATCTGATGCCATGACCATCCCCAATCAGGGACAGCGAAGCTTGTTACGTTCTTGATGACCCCTACCGTTACTACCATGGTCTAGTCATTGAGAAACCAAATTTTTTTTAAACGACGTCAAAATAGAAATGCAACGCGACCTTACCTTATGTCAAACGAATCTTCAGATTTCGGTTCGCCCATCTTGTTCATTTGAATCAGTGATATTCATGAACCTCAGCGAGCTAGGGGTATTTTTGGAAGGGACATTGTAAACGTATCATGGAGCAACGTCTGATTTCTTTCGTTTAAATATCATATACACAGTTCCGAGTGAAACCTGCGAGTGAATTTGGAAGTTTTAGTGCTTACGGATTGCTATTTTTTGTTATTTTCTTACATTTGAGCGGTGTGGTTGCTGTATGCATGGTGTACGGTCCGAATGCATTTTACTTTTCTCGTTTGTTTTGTTTGTTAAAAAAGGAGCAGTAAAATAAACTCCAAATCACAATGTAATCGGGTGTTTTTGTAGTGGATGAAAGGGATACAATAATTACCTAGGTTGAGTATCTTACAGAACAGTTTCTTAATCGATTGATAACGTTGTCGAATGTTTCCTCCAACCGCTCGTACACTGGAATGCCGTGCCGTTTCGCCAGATCAATCAAGTACGCCCGCCCGCGGTTGTAGTCTTTGATAGCGGAGGAAGATAGCTGAAAAAAAAAACAAATTGTGAAACTGTATACCATGGCATGGCATTTACATACTTACTGTTGGTTTATGTCCGTTAGGTGAAGTATCGTTCAAGGAAAGCATTTGCACGCACAGAACAACGTTGTATCCTAGACCTATGTAGTGCGCGGCCATTGTCATGGGAGCTAAAGATCGTGTTTCATTTGTAATTGCAAAAATGATGATACGACATGCGTCAAGCATAGCGGCATCGTAGCGCAAGGTTCCCTGTGGATCCAGCAGCTGCTGTCCCACGCTGCCATCGCATGCTGCCGCGTCCATTCGGCGGCAACAAAAACCTTCATGCAGTGCCGATACGTAATAGCTTAGTTTGTGGCGCTTCAACACTGGGAAAGCCCAACGTTGTCGCCAACTCGTCTTCATCCAGCAACTGCCTCCGAGATATACGTCCCGGGGTTCGATGCGACCAAGCAACGGTTCGTCGTTGCTGTCGAATGGATCGCCATCGAAAGTAAATGCACGTGGTTCATCGATCACCACTGAGAGAGGAGAGCAAGCGAAGAGGGGCGAAAGTTTAGGGCCATCTTCTGGTTCGATATCAATAGCACCACAAGGGTCATTATCACTGCGGTCTCCTACATATGGACCTGCTACACTAGCATCGGTGATACCGTTGAAAATAATATTGGCTTCTTCGCCATTTTTCGGCAAGATAAATGCCCGTGAACTTTTAAGGGGACCGTTTTCGAAAGGAGATAATTCCGGGTTCGTATGGTTCCAAGCTGATAAAATAGATAACAAGACAAGAAAGTAGAGATAATACAGATCAACTTGTATTGTATAAGCAACGACAAACCAGTAAAACATATATATGTGTGTGACTTTTTTGTATAATGCTTCTTTTACATACAAAACAAACTTCCTGTTACTAACACAACAAGAAATTTACTGTCTTTACTTACCTTGCAAATCTGTTAAATACACTGGAGGTTGCTGAAGATTTGTGCCCTTAATCGGGGATGTGCAGTTATGCTCATAGAAATCGAGCATTAGGATCGATATACAGGCGTCCACTATACAAAAATCCTCAAAGTGGATAAGTACATGCCCAGAGTCGCCCCGTCTAATGAGAGGCGTTTTAGCGTCACGCCCCGTCACTTCTTCATAACAGAGTAGAATGTTTTGAATGTTGCCCATCGTACTGACGTTTTCTGGATACCCTAAACAGCACAGCGCCCGCTGGCACTGCTCAAGGTTAATATGTGCTGTTTCTGTGACATCTTCTGCAATACGCTCAAACGTACGACGCAGCGAACTAAAATAAACATTATATAAAAATGTATCAATTTGGAACAACGCTACACATTGAGGAACTTATACGTACATTAGTCGTGATGCAAGATTCACTGGTGGTTGAGGGTAACAGTTGCCAAGAAGTACTTCTTTAATTTGCTCGAGAGCCTTGGGAATGCTGTCCAGGACGGGTAGTCCGCGACGCAGAACCAGTTGCCTTAGTATTAATTGATTACTCATGAGATCCATATACTCACTGGGAAGATAATAATAGTAGATAATAATACATGTTCACTTTATCGTTAACTAAACAACTTACTCTTCCGACAGAGTTTCATTGAGAATTTTCTGTCTGCTGGAGTACGGTAGTAGCACGAGCAATAAATATTTCGAGTTTTGTCCTGCGATATGTGCCACCTCAATCGCTCCTGCAGTAGAACGGGTCTGTGAGTCAAGAACAAAAAATAATACCTTTGCCTTTTCCTTAGCACGATGTTCTAATTCGATCAGATCTGGTGTCCAGTGGGATACTTGCTATTAACAATAAGAGAAACCTTTTAAACATTATTCCTTTAATAAAGTAAACTATAACTAACTTACAGGATTGTAGAAGGAAATACCTAGCCTATCAAGCGCTGGTATTGCGACATCCGCACGCCATGTCGTGGGATTACACGAACCACCAAGAAACACTTCCGGGCTTGCCGAAGGCTCCTTGGTATGTTGGGTTTGACTCTCCAAAATGCAACCCAGTTCTTCATCGTTGCGCGCCCTCATCGCATGGAACGACGATTGTCGACTGAAGTTTATAATACGTTGATTTCGTTGGTTTGGAAACAAATAAATTTTTTTAGTCAAAGCAGATTCATGGACGTAACTGGAACGTTATCAATTGATTAAAAAAGGAGATCAACTACCCAAAACATTTCGTACAGGATGCTATCGCCGTAAATTCTCCAAAGGTTAACTGTTCCCGAAGCTGTGGCTTTGCTGATTTTTGTTTACGATAGCAATACGGTTCATTTGTTGAAGACTGCGGCTCATTCTGGTTTTGTGTCTGTGATGTTGATGGTGCTAGTGATGTGATAGCCGGTTGAAGGTTGCTTGAAAGCGGTATTGTCGACTTGAAAGCGGCGGGAGCTCGTGTGACGTTCTTCATTGTGAACACAATATCGCGCACTATATCGGTTATTTGCAACAGAAAAAAATAGTAAAAAAATTTACTTTTATTTTGATTACAACAGAAACGAAGGAATGTGTCACGGGAAAATTAATGCAAAAAAAAACAATAGAGACGTAACCATTACGCATGTCATACAATCAACTGTATCAACAGACATAAATAGAAGATGATCGAATGAGCACGGTAGGGATAAAATTGATAGTCTATTTTCTTATAAATCTTAAGCGAATAAAAACTTTGATAATTTTGATAACCTAACATAATAATGCAATCATGTGTTGTTTGTAATAGTTACTTAATAAGTAAGAAATACCACTCACTTAACAGATATACCTTATTCCTTTTACTTTTTGTCATGGACAGTTTGACCTTATTTGATAAGGGTAACCATCAATTATTCCCAGGAAACAAGTTTACATTTGCTGAATAAACTGCTAACTTTTCGGGCTATTATTATAAACTTAGGTGTACAAAACTTACCTTGCTTCTTCGACAAAGATTGCTGTAGATCGGCAAATAAATCCTTTATATAAGAATTTTCGCCAGATTCTGTACGCGCTTTCCAGCATTTGTAAGTGTCCCTAAAGAATAAAAAATTGCGCTTTTAGCATACTACGTCATAGATAAATGTTAAATACAACACCTATTATCTTTTTTAACAATGATTACATGTATAAACAGTGTATGTGAGTAGCTAGAAAGAACATATACACAACGAACGGGTTGAACAGGCATCACAGGGTAAAACATCGTTATCATACCAGATTAGTGAACATAAATTATTCCTGCGCATTTGTTGATACTCTTACTTTAAAGTACAAATAAACGGTCACATATAAAAGATTAAATTCTCACCTCATGAAAGTGTAGCATCCTTCGTGGTAGTTTGTTTTTATATCCAACGTGCTGGGGCGCATCATGACCGCTGTGATAGCTGCAATGGAAAGCAAGATATGATAGAGATAAAGAAATAAGCAGTCGCAATGAAATATCACATGCAATAACTCGACTAGTCAATTCATCTTTAGATCATCTACGCTGCGCAGCGCCAGCTGTATTCACTTAGCCTTTGACTGTAACGGATTGGCAACCACTTTCGTGAATGATGCTCACTACCCGGAAGTGATCACTGGAGGTCGTCAAAACGAATCCTACAAGCGTGCGTGAGAGAATGTACGGATCATGGTACAAAGATTGTATTTTCTCTCTTATGATCTCGCAAATAATGTAATACAAAGAGGAATGAGAACACATGCAGCTACTACCCACACCAGGAGTGGACATGCGTAGGCTACATTTATTTTAAAAATAGTATAAACGCAATCAAATGACTTTCGCTCCTTAAGATACAACATAATGAAGACGTTACTAATCCCATAGCTCACGGAAAGAAAGTGACTCATGCCCGTATCATAGCGTAACGGTTCACGATCGTTGCTTGTTGTTCTGAACGGTACGACTGGAACCAGACAAAAATAATCGACTCCTCGAGTCACACTGTCACGATTCATCAGCACCGCTTCGGGAATGCTTCGTCAGAGACCGCGTCATCGTTCGAGCATTAGATCATTGCGAGATTATCGTCTGACTCTCAAGCGTGTATGCGCTCCGTCACCGAATCCATTGTTGTTATGCGTATTATCTTTATGTTTCGTTTTGCGCGCCACTTCGATATCGCAATAAATACAACGATTTGCATGAAATATGTTTTGAAACATAAACTCTACGTCTGGTGAAGGTCACCAACGTACCTTTCTCATCCATTTAAGCACAACATGACTAGCTACGACTAGTTCTTTACTAGCGTAACAACCTACACAGTCATGTCTACTTCGTCTAACCTAAGCTAATAAACTTTTTTATCCGACCCAAACCCCAATAGCCAGACTGTCGTCGCCAAAGTAAGGCATGCCAGATGGTATTATTGGTATCTTTGGTACTGTCACGGAAACGCAAGAGTTCCACAACCAGACAGGGTTCCCTAAAATTGATTTAGTTTATTTTATCACCTCATTTGTCACAATATATTTATAAATCACAATAGGCATTAGGAGTGCAATATCGTATAAATTATAACATGAATTATTGCATGAATACTTTGACAAGGTACATACTTTTCAAACAACCATGCATCACTTTATAACCTTGTATCGACGGTGGTGGTGGTTTGAGTTGAAACAGCCATGACACCATCAAAAAAATCGATATGAATTTCCAAAAAACTGGGCCAAATCGATGCGCACTGCAAGTTCCCACGTCGTCGTGGAGGATATGTAAAGCGTTAACGGTTGTTGATGAATGAAATCTATATACTACTCAATATCCCACCGGAACAACAATTTTCTGTCGATACTAGGAACACTGTTAATTGTGTGGTATTTTACAAAATATCCATACCACGATAAACAGCAAAATTACACATAAGTTATCATCTCACAACATAAATCCCCCGTTTCTGATTCACTGCCATCTATCGTCTATGTCGTACAAAGTTCCTTATGCTAGAATGTTGAATAAAACTATCCGTCCAGTACCAGCATCGGCAGTCTATAGCATGCCATCCGCTAGATGTCGAAATTGTTGTATTTTTAGAACTGACGTCATACTTGACCAGATAAGCTCGTGTTTGTTATTATATACTGTCTAGCGCAATCGAAACGGGTCGCCAAACTATTACTTCCGGATTACTGTTCCGAAATTCGTTAATATTCACACTTAACAATATATTATTCATTAATAATTACCGAAAAACACTCACGGACACTTGAACAGCGTTTGCAAATCAACAGACAAAACAAACTTTCCACACCAACAACCCGTTTATTGTCCCCATTTGACAGCGAGCAACGAGCGGTGCAGTGTCAAACAATAAGTTTATACCTCTGTGGTGAAGGTTTGCAAAAGAGTTGTTCTTGATGAGAAAAGTAGAAAGAAAACATTAATCTGCAGTTTGCTGGGAAGTGTTTATTTTGCGGGACTGTCATTTATTAACTCGTAAAAATCAGAAGGTGTTTCGTCTTTACAAACAATAAACATTCTACCCAAAAGTAAATAGCGTATATGCTAGTTAACTGCAATTGTATCAAGTTTTATTTTCCTCGTTAAAACCAAAGAATGCTCTGTTTGATGTGGTAGAAAGTACATGCGTGCTTTTGTAGGTGTATCCTCGTATGAAGTATCATTAGTTTACAGCGAAAACCTATATTGCTTCTGGTGTTGTTTCAGCAATAATCATTTGCGATTAATAAAGCTTTTCCAGTATCGTGCTACCCCGGAGTGAAAATGTTGACACACAAGAACAATCAAGGAGGACGAAAGAAAATGCAAGTTTCTTTCGTCATAAGAGAAGCGGAGGAAAAGCGTCACCGAAATGGAGTAAATGCACTACAGCTCGATACAATCAATGGTCGGCTTTACTCCGCTGGCAGGGATGCTATTATTCGATTGTGGAATTCTACTCAGACATCATCACATGAGCCGTACATTCAAAGCATGGAACATCACAACGATTGGGTTAACGACATAGTTTTGTGCTGCGGCGGTCGAAACTGTGAGTTTGGAAACTATGTTTTGCTATGATTTTTCTAATGACACCACATATCTTTATCTCGTAGTGATTAGCGCAAGTTGTGACACAACAGTTAAGGTTTGGAACGCGCACAAAGGATTTTGCATGTCTACTTTGCGTACTCATAGAGACTACGTTCAAGCACTTGCTTATGCAAAAGATCGTGAGCAAGTTGCTAGTGCTGGGTTGGATAAAGCTATATTTCTATGGGATGTTAACACCCTTACAGCATTGACCGCATCAAATAACACAGTAACAAGTAAGATATTATCATGAGGTCACACACTTTGAACGTTACATCACTAATTATTTTATCTATTATAGCATCTAGTATATCGGGATCTAAAGACTCAATATACAGCTTAGCAATGAACCCGTCTGGAACAATAATTGTTAGCGGATCGACAGAAAATACGCTACGCATTTGGGATCCGCGAACGTGCAATAAGATAGCTAAACTCAAAGGACATACAGAAAATGTAAAAGCGTTGATCGTATCTGAAGATGGCACACAGGTGGTATCTGGTAGTTCAGACGGCAAAATCAAACTTTGGAGCATTGGACAGCAGCGTTGCATTCAGACAATTAGCGTACATTCCGAAGGCGTCTGGTGTTTACTAATGACCGAAGGATTTTCCCATGTTATTTCAGGAAGTCGAGATCGAAAGATAATAATGACAGAGTTGCGCAACCCAATTAATAGTGTATTAATATGTGAAGAGCAAGCACCAGTTTTAAGTATGTGTTATAATATAGATCAAACAGGTGTATGGGCAACTACGTGGAATTCTGACATACGTTGCTGGAAGCTTCATAAAACAGATAAACTCTGCAACTATAGCTATTCTAATAGTTGCAGTAGTATTAACAGCAGTAGTGGGGACAATCCAAATACATCTACTGCTAATATACCAGCAACTAATGTAAGGAATTCTGCGGTGGTAACTGCCGGATCCACTTCGACGAACCTAGGAAAAGGATACGAAGCTGCCTGTATTAAAGGAGGTGCCGCCATCAAAAGATATCATGTTTTGAACGATAAGCGATTCATGCTTACAAAAGATTCTGAAGGGAATGTAGCAATCTACGATGTGTTGAAGGTAAAAAAGGTAGAAGATCTAGGATTAGTTGACTTTGAGGAGGAAATTAAAAAACGAAGTCAACGAATTTATGTTCCCAACTGGTTCATGGTTGATTTAAAAACTGGAGTAAGTACCTTCTTTTTCTTTTTCTTCTTCTGATACCTAGGTACATAAGTACTTAGGTTATGCTTATTTTTTTTAACATAAAAATTTACCCATCGAATGTATTAATTTATCTAGATGCCGATGATAGTATTAGGACAAGATGAGATTGACTGCTTTGCTGC
This sequence comes from Anopheles farauti No. 4, assembly GCA_000956215.1. Lineage (NCBI taxonomy): Eukaryota > Metazoa > Arthropoda > Insecta > Diptera > Culicidae > Anopheles > Anopheles farauti No. 4. The sequence goes on along the minus strand of JXWZ01001477.1, from coordinate 5,790 downwards.
ATGGGTATCGGCAGAAGCAGGACTAACGGAACATGCTGAGCCCGGGTCTGATCCGAAAGTGAATTATGGTAGTTTACTACTACAGGCGTTACTTGAACATTGGAGACCTGCTTCTATACACCATCACATACAAGGCGGAACTCTAGAAATGGAAAACGGATGCGATGGGGACATTCGGGGAAACGAATATTTTAGTGTCCCAAAACATACACCTATTATATTCAGTGAAGTAGGCGGAAGAAATATGTGCCGATTGCTTGTAAAAGATGCTGCCGGGGAAACAGAAAGTTCTTTACTTAATGATACTGTTCCGTCTTGGGTAACAAACGTAGTTATCGATAGGACGCTACCAAAATTCATCAAGCTTCCATTCTATTTGCTAGCACATCCCTCAATGTTGAAACAAGATCGCAACAAAAAGGTGAGTTTTTACAAATAATATCCATTTGTATATTCTATTGTTTTGTAGCCTTCCGTTTGGGGATCAATTTTCTATATATATAACTGCTTTCTCTTTTTCCTTTTATACAGGAACGGCTCATAGCAAATGAGTTCATTCAGTGTCGAAAAGTTTGCGAACATGTTTTAGAGAAAGTTCTGGGATCTGATATGCCAACGGCCGGAAGTACTGGGAACTCAAGCTCTTCGCAAAATAACAGCCAGAGTGATGGTAACTCCGAAGGCAGTCAAGTACCTGCCGAAGAAAGAATAGAGTTGTTATGCAACGAAGTGGTAAGAAATGTATTTCGCTAGCTTCGATGTTCTACTTATTTGTAATCTTTAATCTTTACTCCAGCTATGTGATCCAAATATGGATCTTCGTACCGTGAGGCATTTCATTTGGAAACAAACATCTGATCTAACTTTCCACTATCGGTCGAAATTAAACTAAATGTGATAGTAAATAAGTATTCACGTATTTATGACAATTAAATATGTGTATTGAATTTTCGAAAGAACTCTTTTAGAAAGAAAAATAGCATACAAAAATTGATTAGGGATGAAAAGACCGCCCATTTAATGATTCTAAAATCGGGAGCATTAAAAACTTCAAGAGCGCTTAATTTATCTCTTTTGAAATTAACAATTACAAATATTTTGTTATTCTTATATGTTTTAAAAATGTGATGGCTAATTTTGAAGCCATACTGCCAGTTCACTGCAAACACTTTTATTGTGAATGTGTTTTTCCTTGTCACTGTTTTATTATCATAATTTATTTAGGTTTCAATATATTACCAAAATATATATCTGTATAAAAGTTTGCTAGGAATGTCATTGATTTTGCACCGATGTATGAACGATAGTTTGTTTCTTTAACTTACCACGTGAATTAGATGCTTTCATAAGAAGCATCTTTATTCGTATCATTTAATTTTGTTGAGATCGACTGATCACCGAGCTTTAATTTAAACACACAATCCATCCAGTTGTTTCGTGTTCATTGTTTATCTTGTTCATAACAAAATTATTACCTTTTTGCACATTATATTACACGAACTAGAAAACCTGCTGTGCTATGGGATCGCTTGGTCATTTCATTTTCAAATCCAGCATTGTATCTGCGTACTAATACAGCTTTGGGCTGTACAATTCGCAAGTCCTCGATAGTATAGTGGTCAGTATCCCCGCCTGTCACGCGGGAGACCGGGGTTCGATTCCCCGTCGGGGAGAGAAAGCCGCGGCCTTCGTTTCGCTTTTTTGATTTGTTTTAATTTATTTTCCCTTTTTTATTTATTTAACGACAACATGTTTCTATTTAAACACTGATTATTGAGTTTCTTGCAGCAGTATTAAATCACTGCCTTTCTCAGCCACGGCAATCACCACGGAGTTTGGTGTTCCGGACACTGGTGCAGGGAACACACTTGCATCAACGACTCGTAACCCTTGCACTCCGTTTACCCTGTTTTCAGAGAAATATTAGTTTCAAAATATAATGTATATATCGTCAATAAAAACATGATTACCTTACCTTAATTCACTATCAACCACAGCGTCCACATTATCCCCCATAGCGGCAGTTCCACCTGGATGATGTCCTGTAAGCGCAGATGTGCGAAGAATACATTCAATAAATCGATCCGATGGCTCTTCCCGTTCATCGTCCGGTGGACCGAAATTCGAGCATCGTTTAATACGCGGCCAGTGCAGATGTGCATCGATTTTCCGGAACGCCAGCGTGCGTACCGCTCGGACCGCTAAACGGACGGCCTTAGTCATGCATTCGATATCGGCATGATCTTTCAAATAGTTTGGATTGATAAAAGGTTGACTACCGATGTGGCGATCGCGCAGAGAGATCGCTCCGCGGCTCTGCGGTTGGTAACAAGTGCTTAGAAAAAGGAAACCCTCTTGGCTAGCATTTTGGTACAATGGAAAAAACGCGCGAAACGTTTCTTGTTTCATGTTAGACACGTGTCGTAATGCTTGTTCATCCACACTACCCATTCCAAACAGAATTACACCGTGATGCCCTTCACGTTGCCTTCCAATTCCGGCTATGGCTGTCGTGGCGAGTACTCCTTGGCCATAGTTCAAATACTGCATGACTGTCTTAACCGATAGCACCTTATCAACGGTCACGCTGGCTGTGGTGTTAATACTCACAAACAGTGGTAAATTGAGATGGTCGAAATAATTCTGTCCCACGTAGGGTGAATCGTGTACTAGCTCAATACCGTGCCGTTGCAGTTCAAGCTTCGGTCCAATTCCGGATAACTTAAGAAGTTGTGGCGTTTGCAATGCCCCAGCACAGAGAATTACCTCCCGACCGACATTAACATTGATCGGTTCATGATCTAATCCGAGCTTCTTCACAACGACAGCCTTCGTTCGTTTCGTTTCATCGAAATGTACCTTAACAACGGAGGTTGAAGTGAGAATGGATAGATTCGGACGACCAAAGGCAGGTCGAAGATAGGCATGGTAGCTACTCCAACGAATTCCGTTACGAATGTTGTAACGAGCTGGTGTGAAGATGTACTCTTGACCAAGTTCTAGTTGTGACTCTGTGAACACTTTTGCGAGAAGCGATTTCTTACTGTCCACCTCGGTTACGTGTAAACAGCCCATCGATGCTGCCTTTCTTATTTTTGGAATGCATTTCTTTGAACAAAAATTGATACTATCATGTTTATCACCTTCCGTCAGCATCGAAGCATAATGGTGGTTAGACTAAAAAAATATTATTAATCATGTTATAAATTTTTTGATAAAGTGCACACTACCTCGTACAGCTCATCTCCGTTAAGTTCTTGGTTACACTGCATCGTGATGGCACCATTCTCCGTCATGTCGTGCTCCACTATTGGATTAAGCATATCCAGATATGGCTTCATTGCATGCCAGTTCCAACCGTTCGCTCCAAGCCTCTCCCAGCGATCAAAATCTTCCGGAATCCCCGTATAGTGTAACATATAGTTAATTTGTCCTGAACCACCTAATCCTTTGCCACGAGGTAACAGTTGCTGCTGCTCATTCCGAAAAATAAAATGGTCAAGAGGGAAACATGTGATTGTCAATAATTTGGAACCTCATTCAAATATGTTGAATAAATGACGAATTACCAAAAAACGAGACATTAAAAAAATACTTTGAGCTGGTAATTCACCTTCGATTATACATTTATGCTCGTTTACTTACATTATTTCCTAAGCCATGTGAAGAATATTTCTGAGGAATCGTTCGAAAAGCCCAATCATATTTGGTACCCTGCATGGCGGTACTGATGAGTGGAATAATGGAAACTGCATCAAATGTATCGCCAGCTTCCACCAGTAGCACGGTGACATTTGGATTTTCGGATAGTTTGTTGGCTAATACACATCCTGCAGTACCAGCACCGACTAATAGAGAGGTAGTTGAACGTTATTCACAATACAGGTGCTATATAACACTCAGATGATTTTCTTTACCAATTACATAGTCGAACGAATGATCCTGCAAAACGCGTGGATCTCGAATTTGGTTGGGAATAATTTCAAAACCCAACCATACCCATAACAAAAGCAATGTGCTGAAAAATAGCACGGTCAACACTAACGTGGAAAATACCAGTCTCTTGAGACAACCCATCGCTTTCAGAATTCACTTGGTACTGGAATAATGGGTATTGGAGCAAAGACACAAGGCAAACGTAGTCCAACCGACAATTTTAATCCTATTACGATAGTAAACGTTTTCGCTGTGCTATTTTTACCATCAAAAATACTTGGAACTTACGAGAAGTACTTTTATTCTGTTTCTGTCTCTTTTTATCGCTCAATTTTTTTTTTACAACATACGATATCTTTCTTACTCTGTAATCCTTGTCGCACGAATCCGCGGTGCTCTGCGACTACGAACGTCTAGGCCTTAAGCATTTCCTCATCATCCGCGATTCCGGCTGATTCCTCCAACTGCTTTTCGAGCTTACGGGCGTCTACGTATTGGATTTCTTCGTCCTCCTCCGCGACCTCCACGTCCATCAGGAGGGCAGACTCTTGGGCTTCTTCCTTCGCACGACGTTCCTTCAAACCGATGGCAGGCGAGCGGATGAGCGAAATGTTCTTCTGTACATCCACGATATCGCGATGGATCTCATGCTCGCGAGCCTTCCGCAGGCGTTGCATAACAAAGTGGCATTCTCGTCTGTGCTTGATTTCGTTGATCTTCTTAACTGCTTCGATCGTTTTGTTCCACAACTCGCGGTCGTATTTCACCGGCACATTGCGTCGCTTCTCGAACTCAAAGCTTGGGTCAACGGTCAGTTCCTTAGCATTTGTTTTACGGTACGCCTTCGTCCAACGAATCTTGCGTGGGTTTTTCTTTTTGTTAAACGCACGTCGACACTTGGAACGGCAGAACCGAAACACCTGTAGCGAATACGGAAATACAAGAAATTTAATGTGACGGAATATGTTTACGTTATAGACCTAAGTGCATCATGGCAGCGACAATTTCCACACCGTTAGAAATACTCACTTTACAATCGTTTCGAACGAAAACCATACCGTGGCCAGGATAGATTTTGTTGGAACAAAAGAAGCAGGTTTCGATACGCATGTTTGAGGCGTATTTTGAACGTTTTATCAAAAAAAGCACAGCGTTTCGCTGGTATTGAGCGAACCGCGTGTTTTTGTTTACAAAGAGAGATCCGTCAGGGCTTCAAATAAGCAAGACGAAGCGACTGTCAAAATCATGTCTCAACCTTGATTGCTTACGGTGGTGCTGTAAAATATTGGAAATCGACCATTTAAATATTCCTATTGAAAAATGTAGTAAATTTAATTTGATGAATAAGAAATAATTATTTCATGAATTGCAGAGTGACTTTCCAGTAACTAAAACAAACTTTTAAACGAAAAAACTTGAGCAATCAACAATTAAGCGTTTCAGGAACGATTGATTTTAAGAAACGCTTTAATAATGACGAAGTTTAATAGGGGTAAAATAACACCATCGCTAAATTTAATTCAGAGAACGGTTTTGGAATGATAAAATCCTGCTTTGTTTCAAGACTACGTTTTTTTACATTTTTTTTATCTAAGTAAACTCAAAAATTTAAATCAACCGAAGTATTTTTAGACTTTAAACTGTTTACTGTTTAAACAGGAGGAGGAGTAAATTAGACGTGTACAAAATGATTTGCGGTGCTTTATTTGCAAGAATTGTGCGTAGTAAAATAACCCATTGCATAGCTATCGAACAAAGACATCTTTCGTACTCTGCTCAACGGAAGAAAACCCGATGCGTTTAGCGATGTTTTCATGACGCAGCAAGAACTAATTTAACGCACAGACAAACCCC
>JXWZ01001476.1:0-32155 GCA_000956215.1 Anopheles farauti No. 4 | reverse complement strand
GTTGGACTTTCTTATGCAAACACAATCTCCTTGGAAATACTTACAACATTCGATCTAACGCATAGTTCATATGCTAAGTCAGTATGACATTCTTCAGAACTTTTACACAAACGGTATGTTGTGAAAAAAGGAATGCAAAATTCAGGGTATATTGAATCGAAGCTGTTTCTCCTTCCCACTCTATTATTCTATATTTCTCAAATCCTACACGTATTCCTGCAGAAGAGCAAGACCTTGTTAGAGCAAGACTCGAAGGGCATTCGACGATGCTTAAATCTTCGCCATTTGTCTTCGAAATTCATACGGTACATCAGCGGTCCCGGCTGAAAAGACGTCCGCTAAACCGCGGGGGATACAAATAAAAAAGGCATAGAAGCCGTCGCTTTTGGAGTGATTTAAGTACTGCGTGCATTTTATGTGCATACCATGCTGGGGAGCCGACATTAGTTCCTGGTGCAGATCCGTTGCTTGAGCAAAAGGGAGGTAGGAGGGGGAATGTGCTGCAGCAAGCAAGCGGATTTAATTTGGTTCAGAACGTGATCGTCTCCCGCAAGGTCCGAACAGTAACGTCGGACGAGGCACGCGAGAATGACGATAATTACAGCATATCTGTGGTCTGCCGGTGAGATACGACCAGGCGGATACGTGTAACGTGTAGAATGGTAGGTTTGTTGGTTTTCGCCTCGGGAAGTTTGAGGTTTACCCGACTGCCGATTGTGATCGGATGCCGAAGTCGCTAGACCGTCAACTGGCAGAGCCTTGCGGGATGGATTTAAATCTTGCGACGCATAGAAAGTGTCTAGCGTAATTGATACTCTTTCCTTAGGTTCCCCTAGTTCTAGGAGACAGCTGCCTTGTGTGCACGACGATAGGGAGCGAGTGTTGTTAATGTTCTATTTTTAACGCCAGGAGGCTCACTCCAGTATTGCATCTTGTAGAACTAGAAGTGGCACATCACTACAACGCTAACTGCGAAAGTCGATGATCTTTGCCCGTCGGCCGATTCTTGATTCGAACGACCTATAATTACACGTCCTACCGTGTCAGTTAGCTGTTAAGGTAGCAAAATATACGATATATTTATATCCATATAGCGAACACGAGATTGAGAAGATTTTGAAACGAGGAGAATGATGATCTTTCCTAGATTAGAAGTTTCCGAACACGAACATAAATCGTGTCCAATAATCACCTTACGAACAATTTATGTAATCTTTATTTTAAGATCATCGAACATGACTCAACTTGCCCTTAGACTTGCTGCGTGTAGTATACACAAAAATAGTTATCCGAAGGACTTGTTTTGTTCAAAAACAAATCGGTCTGGCACTTTGTTATGACATAATTTATAATTTTATTATGAATTAAAGCTTTGTCTTGTTTGTGTGGTTATTTATTGTTTATAAATAAATATGTGTTTTATTAAATCAAAACAACATACAAATAGGTTTAAATACAACATCGCCTCATAATTTTTCTTATCTTTGTTTATCTTTACAGCTTCCTATGCTTGGGTTCTGAAGGAGGATATACATTAAAGATGAAGTAAACCCCAACTCACAGTGCTTTCGTGAGAAAGTGTGCGTTTCCGGTCATACTGTGAAGCGCTTCGTCGGGGCGCGTTCTTATCACAACGTCATCCACCAAAATGGACACCATGACATTTGACGATGAGCCGCCACCTGAACCACGGGAAGGGTGGCTGCTTGTGCGTGTCTTTGTTCCCGAGCTCAACGTCCACAAGAGTCTTCAATTTCCGTCGGACAAGATCGTGTGGGACGTGAAGCAGCAGTGTCTCGCTTCGTTGCCCAAGGTGAGTACAGCCAAAATACACGTTCTAGTTGCGCGAATGGCAGCCGAAAGTGGCATTGTATGTATTGTGGTCTTTTGCGATGCATGGTGATTTGTTCCTTATTTCTGAGTCCGGCTTGAATGACATCCTATCTATATGCTATCTGTCATCAAATGGTTCAAACATAGCAAGTCCGCATGTTCATTCGTTTGTTCGATAATCGACCCGAATGACCTTGCAGATCGACCCGTGTCGGCTCGAACCTTCGCAGGTGTCTACCACTCCGGAATGATAAGCTCGTATTCTTTCAAGGAAGTTACTGATATAAATCTACTTACTGTCGCATGTTTGGAGTTGTCTATGAAATGATTGCTTTTATCGCACCTAAAACTTGACATCATTTGCTACAATCGATCATTCATCGCTAGCAAAACCTCAAACATCATTTAATATTTTGTCGGATAGAGTCAGGCACGACCTATATGTTTGCAGTTCTACTAAATATAAATATTATCCATCGGGATGGATGCGCTCACTGATGTTGTTGATCTCGTCGTTGCGCCAGCTACAATTTTGTGGTATTTTTTACTAAACATAAATATAATTGTCATATATGTGCTGCTTAATTTAATGCATTTTGTATGGATACTTTGTTCTACCATCTGTGTTTTTGGACCAAAGCTTTCTTCGGATAAATGATAGCGCTAACAAACTTTTCACACCCTTTCTCACATTCAACGCTTCACGGAAGGTATATTCCCGGGTTTCGCTCAAACATAAACAGCTACTACCGATTTAGAAGAGCGTTTCGATGTTCCACTCGGTTTATGATGGCACTTCGATGCACTCATACGATGCTGCTGGTTAGAAAAGGCAACCTTTTTCAAACACATGTGAGCATCCCCTGGAGAAACTTGCTAGGTGTGAACCAGACGTCCAGAGTCCAGAGAAATCTCAGATGTTCGGAAGCCTATTTGATGTGTTATGTGGCATTGATTCCGAAGATCTATTTCTGGCCAGCGTCCATCGCTTTTGTGCCTTTCGATTCGCTTCACAGCATAATAAGTCTGGCGACCTGTTGGTTGGCGGCATGGCCCGACGGCGGAATGCAAGCGTCAGAATCGCGGTCACTGCGTGTTTGGCTAGCGATGCAGAAGCTGCAGGTGGGCGCAGGAATGGCGGAAGCGCATACATCCAACGAGCGCGTTTAGACGACGTTTGAGGTGATGGTGAAGTTTAAGTAGCCATGCTGTTTGGAATGGGAAAGACTCGATGAAGACCGCGAGAAAAAGGGTCACTTAATATGGTCCCGGACTCGCATGGGCACGATTTTATACTTATCGAGCCGAGCGAAAACCGGGCGAAACCGTATCAGACCGTCAGACACTCATCACTCACTGGAGGAAACATTTGAGGTATTTTTATTTTTATTGTTTTCGTCGGGCTCTTTGATGCGAAAGGAAATCGCCGAAGGGAAGGTATGCAAGCACATGTTTCTCTCCGTGGATCACGAAACGGAAGCGTGCTTTTCACCACCCAGCGAGCGACATCCGAGCATAACTGTACATTACTAACAGCCGGTCAGATTTTATGACCAGAAAACTAACAACTTTGGCGGAAGAGAGTAGCGTGGTGTTTTGAGTACATTTATATATTGCTTTCATATTGCAAATACAAAACAAAGATATGTGAATGTGAACTTCATTGAAAACACTCATTAACTAATAAAATAAAATAAATAATAAAATTCATAAACTCCGGGCAGTGTTTAGCGGCTACGGAATTGATTTTACCTGATAATGCTATCATGGATATGGTTGCAAAGCCATCAAATTGAAATTGAAAATTATTAATTTTCTTTTTCAGCTGCTTTGGGTTCAATAAATATTAATTCCTAAGTTTTCTTTAACTATCGACCTTATTGGCTAATGATAGGAAATAAAATGCGGATCGTATTCTGACATTCCATCGGTTTAGATCCATTTAAAGAATTGGGGTACACATTCTCCTAGATGCGTCAAACTTCCGATCTTATTGGAGGTAGGGTATTTGAATATGTCATGGATAAATCTTCATTGGTGATCAGGAATCGAAAGGAGCCCTGATATAAACAGATTTATTAATCTGAAGTAATTGTGTACAATGATGTGTTTGTAAATACATTAAAAAAGGTTTTAACTACAACATTCTTGCTAAGCAATCAATAGTTGATTTCAATCCACATCGGCTCGATGAGTTCTTGCTGTTACGTCTTGATGTACGATTAATTTTCATGGTATCGATGAATGTACGAAAGAAGCAAATGCGCAGCCGCGACGATGTGCGATTGGATTGAATTTTTATCCACTCACGTCACGTCCCTTTGCGTGTATGAAATACCTCAGAAGCGCAGGTCGCATTCGTCGCAAACATTGACTAGGGCTTGGGTTTTTGGCTTTGGTGGCTTCAGTTGATGGTGGCGTTGTTGAATCGCCGCGCGCTTTTCCCCATTGATCGTTGGTGGAGCGTAAAAACGTAATCGTTGAAATTGTTGGAAATCGTTGGCTGCTACCGCCAGCCCTTGCCACACCACACCACTACACCACCTTCGACATCATCGTCAAGCACACAGCATCGATGATTGTACGTACATACGGCTCCATACCGAAACCGGCTTGGAATGCGGGCCAGCTTCCAAGCACACCAAATTCACCAATACTTACTCGCCATCACACGCACACACACACACACACACACATGCTCATCGACTGCAAAGCCTACTCTGTTGGACATTAACTCTTTCCAGAGAGCTTTTCGAGTGATGTGTGCGCATGGCAGCGGGCTTGAGGCAGCGTGGTTGGAAGGTAGAGTTTTTGAAAACCGGTTTTCGGTTTGAATTTCCGTTGTTCTGTTTTTCGCTTCGCTCAACCATCACACAAACGTTCGCGTGAAGCGTGGCCAATCGATGGCCGTTGGTCATGTCGCGCCATGTAAGTGTGCGCGAGCCCGTGCGCCAGGTTTCGCAGTTCGACGGACGTGTGTGCAACGCGGAAAAGAGAAATGGGTTAAGCTACACGGGAATAGCTCTGAAATGTGTGTCTCCTGACCAATCTGGTGGTGGTGGTGGTGGTGTTGGTGGATAGGGCTCTTTAAGCGGCCAAGTGCAACGATTTGCTAAAGCTATCTGCGGCCCAACGGGTCCAAGATGTGTGGTGAGAGAAAGAAAGAAGGTGGAATTCGGGCGGCCGTCCATCCATCGGGCGAACGTTTGAACGTTTGTCGTAGAAGTTGTGGATGTATTTGTTCGGGCTGCTAGCAGACGCAGGAACCCGTTTCGTCCGGGTGGCGATGCGAATCTGACGAATTGGCATAGTCTCGGTCAAATACCCTCCTACGTCGTTGGCTGTAAAAGGAGAGAGAAAGACTGGATTTTTTTTAAAATCCAACCCGCCAAAGTAAGCTTTTGCGTTTGGAAGCTTCTATCGCATGTTCTGGAAGCTTTTTAAATATGTTTCACCTAAGTGTAGTCATACCTACTTTGAAAACAAGGTGAAATAGCCCTTCTACATATAGCATCATTTATTAGTCAGTTTTCCTCGTCAGTATTCGTGAGCTGTAATTTTAGCCACGATAAAGAATTACCTCAAAATTTGTTTTTTCTTTCTTTTGGATAATCGATCAGCAAATTCTGGGTCACCGCTGCCTCTTCCCTACGCTGTTGGTCCGATTCCTCCCGGGGTCGATTAAGCCTTTCTTGCGTTCATTCTATTGAAGGTTACATGGCGTCTCAGGGGCATATTTTTCTGCTATCCTATGCTTTGGTCATGGGCAAAAAATCCAGATACCTACCTCGTGTTCTGGCGCAAATGAAATTCGATTTCCTTGCCGCCTGTTCGACCTTTCTGGGAGACCGTCTCACGTCTCGGCGGCGGTACCGTTGCTATGGGCCGCTTCAGATAGCCTTTCTCTAGTCACCCTTTCTTTTACTTGTGAACCAAACGACGGCAACCGATCGAGTATGGTCGCGAAGTCCGACACAGTTTTTCTTCATTGCGCGCGCCTCGAGCAGCCCTTAACTTTGACGGGTTTGTTGTTTCGTGATAGCTGACTTGCGATGTACCACGTACACACCACGCTTGTGGATCGCTTGCCCTGCATGCCAGCCGTGGCCTCGGTATTGTTCCTAGGCTAGTGACGATGGGAAGTGCTTGGGGAGAGCGGGCAAGGATTGGGTGGAAATTTAGGCCGTGAAGTTACATTTGCTCTATAAGCGCCATTTATGTTCTTCCGTATCTCGCGCCTCGTCGGTGAGATATGTTCAGTTCAATGGGCATAGATTGGGTCGTTCGTTGCGGCAAGTTGAGCGTTATTGGAAGCATAATTGGTGTGATACCGATAAGATTTATTGTTCTGCATTGTTTTCGTACGTTTTATAGCTATTTATGGGATTTTTGGAATGTTTGGATGTGTCGCTATAAACTGTTTCCGCTTCGTTCAGCAGGGAATTTAAAAAAATATATAAAATCAGGCTCAGGTTCAAACTTTGCAGAATAATTTCGATTCAATAGATTTAAACCATGTCACACTTACGGCACAGCAAAAGCTGTTGTTTCATAGTTAGTATGGAATGAGAGGCACACTGTAGCGATTACTCCACATCGCTAACGGTTAATGGAAAGCAGGCGGTCAGTTTATCTAAGGAACCGTTTTTTCATCGCCCATATCCATAACACACGCTGATTGCTTACCTGTTCAAAATACCAACGAATGTGTGAAAACAAAATTAATAAAATCCCTATTAGCCTCTTTCAACCTTGCCATCATCGCGCTTGTTTTTTTTATCGGACGAAATGAGTAAAAATAGCGGATTTCGCAACGCGTGTAGCGCTATATTGGGTATTGTGTTTCGTTTTGATTTTTGATGATAGGGTTTTCTATGAAATGGTCCCGGTTGATGGGATTTTGCACTTAACATCTTATAAACGTGTACACCATTTTACCTCCTTTTTTGTAATGTTGCATCAGTTTATGGTACTGTTTATTACATAGATTTGTTTTTTTTTTTCTTAAACCATGTTTATACATTTTGCAACAATATTTTTTTATTTATTTTATATTTTTATTTTGAATGTATTTTATTTTGTATTATCGTTTAAGAAAAGACTTTCTAACATAAAACAATATTTTGCCATATCATAGCATAGCATAGCATGTACAAAACAGTTTATTCTACGCTCCCTGTAATTAAGCCGCAATTGGCAAATTGCTGCATTTGATGATAAGATGAGTTGTTATTTGTTTTAATTACATGATCTATTTCGTTTAACGTTTTGGTGTGCATCGGTGTTGATGTCTTGAACGTTCATTCCAACAATCGTCGGCTGATATGCGTTATTATTCAACTCGGTGGCTCAATAGGTGGCTTATTGGTTTTGGGTAAGATAATGTTTTTAATATTTTTTTATTTTTAAAGTGCATGAAAGTGTTACGATACTCTTATAAAGTCTATTTAAAATCTATATTACGTAAAATGTAATTGAGTTTGCTTATTTGAAAATATTTTCTGTACGTACTGATTTAGTATTCAATTGTTTTTTATTAGTTGCAAAAAGTTTTTTCGAGTTGGACACAAGCTACATATACATTATATGAAGATCAGAATACCACTTCCATGTATACTTTCTTACCAATGTGGCTTTGTTATCGTATATGTGGATATTTTTCAAGTATGAGCGCAAGTCGTCTAAAATTGTGAATTGTCGAAAGTTAGCTCCACAAACAATATGGATGTTGACTTTCTTACATGGATGTGATGGACGACGGTCGGACAATGAAAAACATTATTACTCACAACATTGGCGTATGTCATTTGCGTGATACATTGTGCATTTAGTTTGTCTAAGTAAAACTAAGCTTAGGCTTGGGGTTGGATTCTACGGCTTCCGTAATTCCGATTGGATAGTGATCATAGTACACTAATGTAATAATTCTTAGCACGTAAAACAGACAGTCAGACTGATAGATTAGTGTAAAAACTACTATCAATAAAAACACCAGTTTCGCATCGTTGTTTGGCTAAATTTTACCCACAGTAACTGAAGTCACAGACGCTGTTTAAACAAATCACACATCATTTAATGTCAGCGCCGGATGTATTCAATCAAATCAATGCGTTTTAACGCTCACGGCATGAAGTAACGTGTAGGGGAGAGAGAAGCTGGTCCTCCATGATTGCCCTGGGAATTGAATTCATCAGCGTGAACGAGTTCTTTTGTTTTCTAACACATATCTAAATATAAATCTTCCAGATTCTATTATCAAAAATCAGATAAGAACAAAGTCAATGAGGTTTTTTAGTATAACATTGTTACGAATCGCACATACTCCTAATTGTTTTATAAAAGTTTTATTGAGAAAAAAACTGTACATATCATAGCGGCGTTCTGTTGAAATAACTCGTTGGTGATGCACATACTAATACACAATGCAAATCCAAACGAAATCATTACCAATTGACATTCATTACCAGCAGTTTGATGTTTGTACGTACCTAGGGTGTTCGTGTGATCGATGATAACTCATTAGAGGAATTTTTCTAACTGAAGTCTGAAGTAAAATAAAATTGAAACGAATCGTTTTCATTTCAATACTACTTGCTTTCTCACCCGGTCCTACAAACGACCTCGACTGGTTTGTTACCTTTCCCTTTCCTCCTAATTTATCCTCCTTTTCCTTATCTGACCCCTAATTGCGCACCTTTTCTGTCAGCGCAAGCGGGGATAATTGATGTACCGAGCGAACTAATGATCGGGACAATCACGTGTAGTGCTTTGAATATATTACTGATGCACAATAATTTAGCTACAGGTTTGAAACAGAGAGATACTCCTTGGTGCAATTGTTTGCACATTACGGATGTTTTTTAGCTTTGCCTTTTAAAGAGATAGCTTAATTTCTTGAATTGTTCCTATCGTAGACGACATTGAATTGATGGTTGCAAGTGCTGGCAATAGTGCTTGCGAGCGAGGTGTTGACATGCGGCGCTGTACCTATCGTACATGCATCGTGAGACGTATTACGCAAACGAGTGCATATGGTCGCTTTCGTCCGTAAACTGCAAAAATCTCCACTTAACCATGTCGTCATGCAGCGCACATACCTCGTGTTTCTACCCTTAAGTTTACGGAAAATCCCAGCACAGAAAAAACCATGCGTAACAGCCGCCAGCGTGCTTGAAGTGTGCCGTCGGCGAAACGAGAGAAGGACGATTGTTGACGGTGTCCATATCCGTCATAAGAGGACACGTAGCAGGATTGTTTTTTTTTTTTATTTATTGCGCTGAGCGATCTAGCAGGGAAGGGGAAGAGTAGTCATGCGAATATGTTTCAGGCACAATTTATTACCGTTTTCAGAGTGGCATAACCGGTGTCTGCTAAATTTGAGTACATACCACCGGCGTGAGTCGTTTGAGCGTTGCAACGCTAGCGGCGTGATGTGTTTACCATGGCATGGCCAAAGCGGTTATCTATAAATGAATATCTATAAATCTTGCACAATTTAGTCATGAATTTCAATATGGACAGTGAAGTAGAATAGAAGTTGTTTTTTTTCAATCTGGTTACTTTATCGAACATGGAAACGGGAAAGTTTCTAGACATGATTTTGTCTAGAAGTTCAGAAGTGACTTCTGTTTTAAAGTGTATGCGACAGTTATACTACATAATTGATTTAATTTTTACGTGCACAACTATACTTTCTATGTATCTACCAATTTTAATCTGACGAACACACGAGATACTTTATTTATAGAGTGTACAAAGCACATAGATTATGCGATCCGAGTATAACTACGTAGCACGAATGATCGATAGTGTTTCTAGCAAAATCTAGTTTCAACACTGTCAGCATGGGATCATCAACATCAACAACGTACACCGTAGCAACGCTGCTCGAGAGCTAATGACTGAAGCAACCGGTAGGTTTTGATGCAGATGTACTTTGCGGGGAGCTAGCGCTTGCTTTACAGAGTAATTGCAACATCATCAACATTTGCTGCGCCAGTTCCTAAGGATCATCTCACACGGGGGTACTGTCTTCATTATTGGTCTGACATTGAACCCTGCTCGGGTACTTTTGTGCATACGTTGGGCAAACTTCGCACACTCAGAGAAGCATCATGTCGAAGGGTATTGCGGTTTGAGTTTTTTGCGGTATGCAACGGTGCGGTGCCAGCAACAGACAAGATAACATATGAGCCAAGACAGCAAAGGCACTCTATAAACGGTTTTTGTTTTGAAATCGTTGGTTTGTCTCATTTACCTTAGGAGAATCTTAACGGTCATTGTTGTAACCGGAGTGTCCGCGTATGTAGTTTACCGTATCACCTGCACACTCCTCGTGCTTTTGTTGTTGATATTAGCATCATATATAAGTCGGCTTGGTAAAAGTATCATGGTCTTCTAAGAAAAAATAATGATAAACTGTTGACACAGGCAACATTATACATTAGGTTTTAAAACCGCGAAGATTAGATTTAAAACCGACCAAAGAACAACTATCATCAGTGCTAAGGTCTGAATTGGTGTTGGTTTGCTAATGACATTCTTTTTGTATTCTCAAGTTTTATGATTTCTCTACAGAAATATTCTTACAATATACAGGTATTTACGATGTTCTTGTTAATTCAATTTTCCCACCATAGCTGCAGTGTCACATGATACCAGATAAACTTAGGTGATATAAACTGTTTTACCTGGTAACTTAAGCTATGCTCGCCATCGTCGGGAGGGTAATGGTTGAATATCTTGGGCCGATTGCCTGAACACTAATGATTCACAACCACGAAAAGCCTGTCTAGCATATCATATTAAGACTTTCAGTGGCCTGAAAGCGCGCTGCACCACCGCAACTTCCTATTATCGCGATCGAGAAGGTTAATTTAATAAGAGTGAAATGCGATGCATGTGAACACAACCCCTCTCTGTCTCATGCCCGCTACTCAGATGTGGTGGAGAATTTTGGTCGTGATTTGTACGTTTGCTGCTTTTTCTTCACACTACTGTTGCTTCCGCTGGCATCCGATGTACGGTGTACTACTACTTGTTTGTCGCTCATTGTCGGCAGCTACAAGGTATGACCTCGAAAGACAGATTAAACTAGGCTAACAACAGCGCTAGACACCCATTTTGCGTGCTACTGGCCGACGTGCGGTCTGATAGATATTATATTAGAGAAGCCGAACACATTCGCATCAAGACCGCTGTTGTTGTGCTTCTGCTACCTTAGAGCCGTGATACGTTTTTTTTGTTGGTTTGCCTTTCCCTTACGGGAGTTGACTGTATGGACGCGGAGATCTAAATTATGAAGGGTTCGTTTCTGGAGCATCTAATCGAAGATGAATGAACCGTGCTCTGGATAAAACAATCGAGATTGAATTTTTTTTTACTTTTAAACATTGATTGTGCTGTACAACAGCTGACCGATTTGATGCTTGCACGGTGTTGAAAGCTTATTATAGAACAGGCTTCGATGCGTTAAATATTCTTATTCAATTTATTTTCCCACTGGCTTTGAAACTTACACAAAACGATCTTAACCTATCATTATATCATGCATATAGAGCATATAACAAATTCCGCCTTTGATGAAACCTGCGATCAAAAACACATTCTCGCTCCCGATGGATGTAATTAATTGTTTCTTCCATCTTCTCACTTTGATTTCGTTCTTATTGTGCTGCTCCTATAAACAATCGATGCACATTTTCTCTTGTGCTACCGTGCTAAACAAAGGAACATTGTGACGGAAATGTCAGTTCGGAAGCTCGTCTTCCTGGAGGATGATGTTCATAGAACCGCAGGAAAACCAATTTGTGGTTTTTGACACATGGGGAGGGAAGGAAACCATACACTCATCGCTGACGTTGAGATCGGTACAGTTCAAACGAGTATCCGCCGGCAGAACCGTGTGACACGGTGGGATAGTTAATATTTCAATCATTTCATTTCCGCTGTTTTGCACAATGCTGAGTGGTCGTTGTTGTCGCTGTGATGTGGTGGTAAATGATTGTATGCACGATGTTGAGAGCAAGGCATTCGAGTAGGCAACTATTAATATACAATACAACTACGAGAAATAGTAAATATGACCCTAAGTTCTATTCGTGCGAATGCATAGTGTAACTTTCGATGTAGTGTACACAATTAGCATTACTTATTGATTTGCGTTTAGAATGTTAGAAACATTTGTTTTAAAATATTGTTTAATAAAATAAACTTTTTAGCAAACGTTAATTGAAAATCACAATCGGTTTTTACGTAAAACAAAACAATCGTCGCAGTTTCTCCATATTCAATGTAAATATACTATGCTTAAAGCTCCATGTCAGATTCACCCAACGATGAGGTAAACAATGTTTACAACACACAGCTCATGCGAAAGTACAAATGACCTGCTGAACATAAAAGGGGATTTAACGTCCCTCCTTAAACCTCCAGATGAACAATACCTGTGCAATTGTGGGCTCTTTTACTACAATCTCACGAGCGAGATGATCAAGATGAACCGGAACGATGCTTCTTACGTCCGACGAATGTCTCGACAAAGACCATGCACTAAATTTGCAATGGTAGTCGAAACAGACGGGACGTACGGAAAGAGAAAGCTTCATGTGCAACGCAAACAGTTTTAAACGAAAGTTTAGACTGCTTTCTTACGATTAGCTTCCTTACATCTGGTTGGGGGAGGAAAAGTACTTGAATTTGCTGAATGTAATTATCTCGAGACTCGGTGTGCAAAATAACCGTTATAAATCTGATAGTTGGCATTTTTGTGATCATCGCCATGAGGACGGTATAACGTTCAGCATGAGCGAGTAAAATTGTAAACGTTTTATGCTTACGCTTCAAATTGAACCTTCTTATTTCGCTTTCGCGTCGAGTGCTCCCGCGTTCCATAGCTCACATCTGATACAAGCCGAGGGCGTTTCCGGAGGCCGTAGCCTGCTACAGCTTACTATTGTGGAACGGGTGTTACCCGTTTTTGATGCAGAAGCCGTTGTTGTACTGCTATCTGACCACAGAGTTTCCCACTGCAATCGTTTGACCCTTTTGAATTGGCACCGATAATTAGTGGCCGTAAAGTAGGTGGAGAAAAAATTCAAACTGCTCATAAACAATCCCAAAGTGTTCAACGGAAGTTCCCTTCTCTGAAATGAAGGAACTTTATGAGATCAAGCAGCTCAAAAACGTTGCGATAAAGATTATTTAATCGTTTATAATTAATTTATAGGTTTCGTAGCATAGTATACGATTGGATCGATAATTTGAAAAGTCTGTTTGCTGGAATGCATTTGCGGGCTGTTGTGAAACTTTTTCATTATCACACTTCACAATCCACATGGTGAATGTTCATGTCTAGATATGTTTAACTTAGTTTAAACATTTAATATTTGAATTTAAGAAACCTTAATTGAATAAAATGTGGTTTCATGTGGATATTGCATATTATTTTGAATTTTACAACTTCATAAGGAACATTGGTGTGTGATACACTTCATCTTTTATCTTCGATGCGCACATATTGCTTATCTAGTTACAAATTACAATTTTGTCGTGAATCTTTATTTGATAGAAGTATTGAAGCAGTTTCTCTGTAGGTCTCCCCGCACCATTGCACAGCAGCGCCTTAGAAGAAATATATAAATAAGGCACAAAACGATGCGCTTGCATAAGTAGCTGCATGAATAAGTAATTTTGTTAGTTTTCTTTTGGCGACGACTTTCTTCGCGTAACGTACGTTGACTTTTGCCGGTCTAAAGATATTTTTATCGGCAATTGCGATTTTTTCATCGGCTTGCCTGTTCCCGGGGTACACGCATGGTTAACTAACAGACGTGGAACGAGCGGTTTGTCGCATAGATGTAGGTTTTTCTTCCGCGGAATTTGAAAAGTGGGTCATGATCAAGTTGGCGTTTTGTTTTAGATAAACAACTCAAGTGAAGAAAGCGCGAGATGAGCTAAATAATGAAAAAAAAAATCGGAAAATTGGGGGCATCATACTGTGGCTGTTGTACCGCGGAATTTTAATTGTAAAAGAGCATATCCTTGTAATTATATTCGATAGTAAATTAACATTGTTCTTTTTTCTCTTCTTTTTCATTTTAGGTAAGTAACACGGGATAACACGCAGACAATATGGAGTAAATATTGAAGCATGCAAGACCGTAGCCTCGATTGCTAACCTCGACGTTACTCTGCTGTATTTTTATAATCACATGTGAACGATGTAGTGTTAATTTCAAGCGAGACACTTTAGCTGTGAGTGCGCGAGAATTTTACATCCAAGATTATATCGAAGGTTTGAATATCACTACTTACTTAAAGAGTAACAATGAGCCCTATTGAACATAATGTGGAACTTAATACTTAAAAATTGTAAAGTCATTCAATTTTATACGTATGTTTCAAGAATCAAACAGCTGGTCTTTATTAAATCTTATATGTACAACAGAACAACACCCGTGTACGGTGTTCGATCGAATGATTCAGTCCTTCAAATTGAAAATAATTATTGGCCGATTAGAGTAATTATAGACTCAGGCAGCATCGTAAACGTATGTCAGCTAAACTGTTGCACGGCGAGCAAGTGACACTCTAAATGGCATTGCTGGGTATACGTCGTAATGTCGGCACTGGTTGAAGTACGTGATTTGCCGCTTGGCGGTTATGGAATCATTTGTTCATCACTTTTTTTATTTTTTATATCAACTAATTAACACCTTGGGTTAGTGCCAACCTTGAAGTTAAGTAATTTTGTTTTTATTTACTTGTTGACTTTCTTAACGTTAAATTCTAAATACTGTAAATATCTTACTGTTTACGAACCAATTTGTCGTCATCAATGCGAATGCTACTGCAAATAGACGTTCTTTTTTCACTTACATCATCCAAAGACTAAATGATTTATTCAATAGGTACAGTGTTCGAGCTTAATTGGACAAACGGGTGACATGCATAGAGTATTTTAAGCAGATGGTATGGATAGCCGGTTGGGAAGCAAGCCAAAAAAAAATAAAAACGAAAATAAAGCGAAATAAAGCGAAAAACAAGGAATTATGATTAACATTCGTCGAAAAACTGAAATATGATGTAAATGTTAAACATATTTGTTTGCTGTATTGATATATTGAGTTCAACACGATTTGAATTATGCAAAAAATTAAATGTACATAATATAATGTGCTGTGCTTATCATGTCATGTGAAGCAATTTATACAAAAGGATGTTTTGAAAAGCACACTTTTATTGTTTTTTTTTGTTGATAATGCTATAACCCACCGAATGCACCGACTGAACAAATGTTGGTCAGTAGACGAGCGTTGTATGCACAACTATCCTAAACATTCAGTGCCAGGAAACACTGCGTCGCTGTGCAGGCGTTTTTGAAAGTTTCAACCGTGCACCATGCCATAGGATGGCAACAGCAGCGCGTACTGGAGACCAAATACTATTAGGTAATCACATCTCTTGACTGGTGCTGTATCTCGTGAACTCCGAATTCCGTCGGAAAACACGAGAAAGCCGCCAAGTGAGGAATGAAGAAATCACCTTGAGAAGGCCAGCCGTGGGATTTCGCACGATGTTGTTTTTTTTGTATGTCCCTCTCTCGCTTACTATAGCCTACTCCTCCCGAATAAAATACAATGGGTCTATTCAATTCGCGGCAGGCTAATGTGGTCTAATGTTTTTCAATTTAAGCATTGCTACAACATAATTTAGCGTACAGGTGCTCACGTTTAGTAGGAAACGGCCTATGCAAAGACAACGCAGTTGGTGATTTAAAACGGTTTACACATTTTGAATAGCAACAGGCAACTTAGTGTGTGGTGGTTATGTTGAGAGCATAAAAACTTTAGTCGATTGCTCCGAGTATGGTTGTGTTTCTCTATTTATGCTCCTTCTCACATATTTATATCTTCTTTTTCGACCTTTGAACGCCTTCGCTCAAAGAAAACGCATCGTCATCAATCCTATCATGACATAATGCGACAGTCGGCGCATTATAGTCTGATGATGTAGAGTTTCGGACTTTGAAGAATTTCGTGGCGGTGTGGGTGTGATGCTATTTGTAGTGATATATTTTCTTGGCTATAAGTTTTGAAACTGTGTGCCGCAGTCCAATGCTATTCGGAATCGAGGTCAGTTGAAGTGATTAATACATATTTGGACATTAAATCGATTCGAATATATTCGAATTAAAATGATTTTAATATTCTATGTTGCATCAAGAACATTCATTTCCCAAGGTCATTAACGTCAAATAAACGGTGGAAAAAAGAAATCATAAATTTAATTATGTCTGTTGAAAATTGGATTTATTTCTGCGTTTTTATTATTATATCAAATTTATTTCAATGGTATTTGTTGCAGTACTGTTGAAAAATTGGCATCAATGCCCAATAGACCCAAATTGAAGCAATTACGCATAAAATCAAACTAGCTTAGCTGTCACTCATTATCATGTTTATCAAATCATTTGCGTCATCAGCGCTGTTACCTCGATGAGAAACATTTTTTGCTTCATATGGGAGATTATTTACTAACTTTTACCTATTTATCATCTTAGGTACCAGCATCGCGAACTGGATCAATCAAATCTTAGTTCTAAAGACACAAATCTGTGACGGATGATTCATTATGACATATGCTGATCAGATGAGGGATTCTACATAGAGAGACTAACGACGGGCCATAAAAGGCCAGTGAGTCTTTTCTGGGAGCCACAGCTAACATGGGACTTTGCAAGAATATCCCCCAAATCTTGAGATCAGCATTTGGACTGCGGAAACATCATGTGTTCGATGTCAATGACAGACAGTTGGTCGGTTTCGTAGAACTTGTTGGTAGATTTCGGTTCACTTCAATTGCTTGCATTGGTACCCTGTTCACAGGTAAACCAGTTTGCTTGACTGTAGAGAGTAAGGGTGATGTTTTGGCGACAATCCGACTGGTTTTAACCGTCCGTCGGTCACGATGCTGCTATGGTCGAACATTTGCCAGATAGATTGCCGACGACTATACCCAGCTGCTAAATCAAGAATCGAGAAACGCTCTGCCACGCCACCGTTGACCCTTTTCTTAACAACGGACAGCTGTGGATATCAAATTTTGGGATTGCTTGATCGGATTACCGTTTGCGTCATTCGAGCAACACAATGTCTACAAGAACGAAACTTGTTCTTGTGCTCAACGAACTCAAGTAACAGACATTTTGGCTACCACGCTTTTTTACATCCCAAATCCACCTGCGCGCTGCCTCTTAGCGTGTACAAAATTGGTTGCTGTGCACTGATTCGTCACTAATCTACCGTTTGTAGCAGGCGTGTCAATGTTCTTTGTGTATTTGTGCTTGGATACAGCTGAGGTAAAGAATAATTTCTACCCACCATCGTCCACCGTAAAGATTGACGAGAAAACCGGAACAGTTGGAGTTCCTTTGCTTGCTGCGGATCTGCAACGATTCGCTGGATCGTAAGAAACTGGATTAAAATATTGATCTGAACAGCAGAGGAGGACGTGCGTTGGAAGTGAAATAGAATTGAGCAACCATAAATAATTCATTCATATCTTTTGTTTTTTTTTGTTTTTGTACCATTCCAGTGAAAAATGTAGTCACTCTATGCTATTGCCAACATGGCAACAAGAATAATTTATTCGGTTCCATATGGTGTCCATATAAGTGAGATGAATTTATTTTATTATTAAATCATCCTGCTAGATAGATGCTTCCTTTAATTATTCTGAAGGACACTGCCAAAAGTAATCGAATATGCTTTTAAATGCACGAAAATTATATTTTTGTCGTTGTACGCAGTGTTCGTACCGTTGGCTGCCTAGCACATCAAGTTGGTCTTATTGCAAAACGGTGTTAGTGCTCTGTCGAGAAATGTTCGGGATGTTTGAGGTTCACACAATAACGAAGTTTACTGTTTACTTTCAACTTCCTTCGTTGTCTCCCTTGTACCTCATTCTGGTCTTACCTCAGGCTTATGTTCTGTTGATGGTTGTTGATATTCCCTAGTGTTGGGTATTTATAGCTGAAGAATCGACCAAACTCAAAATACACCATCCGACGGTAATGCGCACTACCTCAAAAGTTTGAATTATTTATCCACCGTCTACTCATTTTTGTGCGGTTGGCATAAATATATACATATATATCAAACATCGTGCACTGTGTTTTGATAGTTTTTATTCCGTTGACCGTTATACGATGACGAAGATGTAGTAGTAGGTTTGGCTTCAGCACGAAGTATTTATTTTTCTAGTAGATGACCATTGTATGAAAAAGAGCGATCCTTGTCGTATCGTACCGTATGCGTTTCTTTTTAATATCGTTTTTTAGTTTTACATCCGGAATGGTCCCGGTTTTTGTTCATTCAGATGCATTATTCAGGTTTTCATTCTTAATGTATTCTTAATGAAACGGCACATCTAAACACAATAATAATAGTGTCAAATAAAAAAGTATGTCGTGGCTTTTCTTTGCAGTTGCACTTATTATGATACAAAAGCTTTTATCAAACACGATTGAAATGAAAAACCGCAATGATTGGTGTGCAATATTTGACATGCCTTTGTGTGTAATAAAACACAATTGAAAATGTTACGATATACCTTATTCAACTTGGCGGACAAATTCTTGTTGTCTTGTATAACGTTTTGTTCATCTTGAAGTGTCGTGAGAAGTTCGAATGGCCTTCTTTTAATATTATGTCGAGAACAGTATTGTGAAGACCTGCTCTTTGGCGCTTCCGGTAACCTTTTTCGGTGCTCAAGAGACGGGGCTGTTATTTCTCTGTTATAGTGTTACAGTGTGCATGGATGGAAATATTCAAAAGTGGAGGATAGGATTAAACTAAGAAAAACAGGAAAAGGACCGTGCCCTGCTTTAAATTCACGCTTTTAATTGCTACTTATAACAAGGTTAGTTGTGTAAAACCGTACCATTCTTGAGATGCTCTTCAGTAATGGGTGCGAAGATGAACAATTGGAGCTTTATTCATCGTTTACTCTGTGTTCCGCACAATTGTATGCAAATGGCATCCATCAGATTTGTAACAAAACTGCCGCCCATCTGCAATTGAAGGTTGCCAATTTCCACAAGCATTTACGATCACCCCGGAGACATTGGAGGTAAGAAATTCAATTGCTTCGATACTTTCGATCATCGATCGAAACGATATATGCCATATGAGTTGTAGCGTACAACCGTTTTCAATGATCATTACTGGCTTAATGTTTTGAAGTGTGTCATTGATGGTTTCGAGCAACCCCACCCCGATCGAATACGTTTGTTTATTTTTTAAAGCGATATTTACGGCTGATATAGCCGTATTGTCAGCGGCTAATTCCACTGACGGACATTTTTTGACTCAGGCTAGTTTGTTTATTTATAGATAAAATTTTACCTAAAAAGATACACATGTTAGAAATGGTGGTTTAGTTTGAAAACCACACAGCGAGGTTTTGTTTGAAAAAAATTGTTAAATTAATGGAGGCTGAGTTCGTACTGATTTCACCCGAAACTGATGCCCGCATGCATAGACATCAATGAAGCGATTTTTCTGGTTTATTGACGTTTGCTGGTGAAAAAGCTGTCATTACATGCGAGAGCAACTAATTTATCCTCGCTACCTTTTTGTGCATTAGCTAAGCAAACGGCTCTGCTGTGAAAATAAAATCGGTAGTCAAATAGACCTCAAATTGGTACGCTTCATAGTTACCTATTGTTGAGAACCCAGCAGTAAGTCACCGTCTCGTACATCCTACAACTCTATCATACTGCATTGGCGAAGGCATACTTTTTTGGCCTCTTGACAGATTAATTATTTTCATATTCAGCTTCGGTAAACCACCAGTTCACGCTCCTCAATGTGCTCGGGAGTGATGATCACGAATTTGAAAGAGGAACGATCGTTACCTCCAGCATCATTCGCACCAGTCGCTTCTACATCTTCACCGAATTAGGGAGTAAAAAAGTTGGCCACAACGTTCGCCAGTCTGTATGGTGTGGTTAGCCTCATTGCTAAAGGGGCTGGCTGAGCTGTGGCTGCAGGGTGAAGTTTTGATAGTTTCGCCATCTTCGTCTGCTTCTGTGGTATGTTGGATAGAAGTTGCGTGTGTGTGTCTTGTTTGATAATTACATAGCGCTAAGGCTGACGAATTACCAAAATCGTCAATTACGATTAGCGACCCAAGCGCGCCACAACGTTTGATGGTGAGTTTTAGACGACGCGTGCGGGAACATGCATGGGGGGATGAAGATCGCTAGCCGCAACCGGTGGGAATAACAGTGTGCAGAGTGTGAACTATCATCATCGTTTCTGTTCGCGTGATGACCTAGTACCTCTTACTGTACGACTCCTTTCACACACCGATTAACGTCTAGCTTCTTGTGCGTTGTGATAATTCGTGTTTCTTGCTCTACTGCATCTGCATTAAACCACTATAGTGTATGAGACAAATTTCACCATAATACCTTTTTCCTAGTTTCCGTTGAATAATGGATGTTCCGATGTACGGAAATCTTTCAAAGATACTAACTTAAACAAGTAAGTAATTTTTGTTTAACACTCACCTCAAATAGTGCCACTGCTGCGTAATGTCTCAACGAAATAACATAATTGTGGCTGCGATGATCAGTTGACACACATCAACAGCATTTGGCTCGGCATGTTGAGCTAATAATAGTTATGAACGCTTCGTAATAGAGACAATTGGACGTCTTCTTTGGAGCTTCTAAAGTTGGTTGCGTTTGGAAAAATAACCTCGAATAAGGTCAAGTTTTGAACGGTACTTCCGTATGTGCTCATGCCCTTAGAGTACGTGAGGATTTTTTGTGCTATGAGTACTACAGCATTTAGATATTTTTATATTTGGCTGAGAAAAGACCAGCAAGCAATTCTCGCGAAATTTATGTACTGCTATTACAAAAAAAAAACATCATGTTTATCTTGCGCATAACCTATGTTTTGCTACTGATATCAAAATCGACATACTAATTATAGGAAAAATTAAATAGCTTCTACAGTCTATGCATCCAAAAGGTGTCAAGCTGACACCTTATTATGTTGATCGGTAATTTAACATCGTTTATGTGACGAAATTGAATAGCATACGCGTAATAACATTTCCAAGTTAGGAATGGCGCATATAAATATTGATGATGCGACCAGCACATCATGTGAAAGGATGGGCTCTGACGGAACTTTCAAACACACACACTCACATACACATACGCCACTACGGTCGCATCAAAAGAGCCTCCGCGTTTTATGGCGTGTTTAGTTGATGATGGCTCTGTGTGAATTTCGGTGCATACCTTGAATGGCCGCCCGATTTCGTCGTGGCAATTTGCGAGCGATGTGCTGTAACTGGATTAATGCATCTTTAATTATGATTCAGCTGCATCAGATGAAAGGAGGGAGATGCGCGAAACGATGATTACCTGACGCATCCGTTACTCAATTAATCGTGCGGCTACGAATAATAGCTATCCCGGTCATTGTTCAAGTGAAAGAATAATTTGAACTCGAGCGAAAGATTGATTAGCAAAAAATGAGCAACAGTGCATCGTTGTGACAGTGATTTATGGTATATGTGTGAAAAACATGTTCTTCTTCCTGGTTTATCTCCCTTAAAAAGTAGGGTATACTTTTTGAATTTCCCCTTTTCTCCATCGTCCTAACTTCCTTGTAAACTAATGAAAAACAGTAACGCGGAATCGATTGTTGTTAGAGGATAATCCGCCGTCTCATCGTTCGCTCAATTAAACATCGACTAGTGCGGTTGGCTTGAAAGAGCATCGCCGGTAGTGAAAACGTCAGCGAACGCAATAAGTACGTCCAATTTGAGCTTTGCGGTATAAATCGTCGTTATTGTTGTTTTTTCTCTCCTCAACCGTGTATCTGCTTTTGGAATGCACATTTCGAACGATTTGTCTTTCGGTAATCCTAGCGGTATAACAATCGAATTTGTTACGATATAAAATTACGTTGTGGCGAACCCGATTCGCTGCAGCGTTGGAAAGTATTTTCTAAATCCTGCTAAATCCGGGATTATCATCAATGCACCGAATCAAATACCGCGGCAGGGTTTGGTAAGGGCAACGTGTTTTAATGGTACGATTGGTTTCGCTCATCATTCGTTTGTTTTTAGTAAATAAAGTTGTATGTTCTTACTTAGCTAAAAACAATATAGTTCTCACCTTAGATTTTATTAGAAATAATTCAAGTCCAATCCACAGCTATAATTTGATACATTCAAATTAGGCACAAAGCACATAATCTGCATCTAACAAGGGGTTTCACTGTTGGAATCTCATTTTATTGCAATTTTTTTTAAATTTATATTACCTGAAATGAAAAACGCGAAACTTTGCACTGTATGCACGCGATTCGCTCTCGAAGCAGAGTACAAATGTTGAGGATTGTAGGGAGATGCCAAAGCAACGTTTAGGAATAAACTAAAACCCGTACATCCTGTTGACTCATTTCACCGAGGAGTCAATTATAACTTTGATTCCTCTGTCTTGAACTTTGAATAATGAATGAATTGGATGAATTTGGATTTATCTTATTTTTTTTAATATGGCTTACCTTTGTAAGTGTAAGCTTATCTTAAACTAACAACATTTTACTATGCTCAGCATGAAAGGGAAAATTCCACATTACTTATACTCCTCCGCAGGTCGGTAGCGGAGCAAATGTCGTATTTCACTGGAGCCAGTCTGACAGTTCCAGCAGCAACTGCTGCAAACACTCGACGGCCTACGCAGCAACGGCCGCGCCGTTCCGACCGATGACGCGACCATTCAATAAACCTTTTGTGAGTTCACTGGTGTTGGTGTATCTCACTTGCTTAATCCGTAAATCGGCTGGCGTGGAGGTGTTTGTTAGTCGTCGGCTCGGATTGTGTGGTAGGAAGAAATTTTGCAAGAGCTACGGATACTCCCAAACACGGGAGTATTTCTTTCTTTTCAGCATTGTCTGTGACTCAACCTTCATGGCCACGTAGACTATTCTGAATGAAACTGGTTGTCAATCCGGTTAACGATATTTAATCCTTTTCTGTTCAATCTAGGGTCCACTGTTATAATGTGGGTTCCAGTGAAGGATGAGTTTAACACACCGAATCGTATCTTGCCGTATTCCAGACTTTTTTTTTTTGTTACCTAAATATGTTGTGTGTGTTTCATCTTTTTGATGTTTAAATTTCACATACTCTAAACGAATAGAAACTCGGTAAAATGATTTTACGGTGTGAAAAATGTTCACATCGTTTTCATATTTTTCAAGTAACGAGCAACCTGTTGCGCATCAACCTTGTTGGCCGTCCTAAACTGATTCAACCTTCGCGAATCGATATCGAACATTGATTTGGTAAAACGTTTTCACCTTTCACGCAAACCGAATAACAGAGTATAATGTGCAACGCTGACCCTCCGGAGAAAATGGAAATAAGCGACTGGTCGTTTTGTGGTTTTCCGGCGTCTGTACAAAGCGTTGAACGTGTACGGAGAGGCTGATGAAAACAACGGCAGAGTGTTTATTTCGCCATGAAGGCAACCCAGACGTTCTGTGAGAATGAGGTGAGCAGCGCACTTCAGCTCTACCGTGAACTGTACGAATATCACTCGTATGTAATCAATAAACATACAGTGCATGCAAAGCTTGAGGAGGCGACAAACACGGAGTGTAGGAGACAGCAGCGTAGAGAGCAATGGAAGAATTTTTTATACCGCTACACTGGCTGATCATTCGGAAGACCATACGACGAGCAAATAAATCAGGGATCACTGGAGGATCACAGCACAGTTTCGTACAGAAATGGTCACAGCGGCACGTCTGGCTATACCATATGGGCTAAACACATGCACACGGATTTGTCCGAGTCGTCGTTTGCAAGAACTAACCATCGTCACCACCGGCAACATTGTTGCGCATAATCTGAAACACTGGTCCCTCCTCGAGAGCGCATCTTCGCTGTGCTGAAGATCGCAAGAGGTATAACATCAGCGGGTGTCCCGATTCTTTTGCCTGTGCACACCGTAAGGTGCGTATTGATTTCTGCGCTTGTAAAGGACACGAACGCCCAATAAGGAAATGGTGCGACGTGCTTGGACATGATGCCTAATCCCGTACAGATTTACATATGCACGCATCTTTGAAACTCGCTGCGCAAGGGAAAACCTGATCAGTTTCGAGACTACCGTAAATGAGCGCTGCTTCGGGAACTTCAGGAGGTTGAAGATTGTGTGATAAATATAGCTATTGTTACAAACGTATGGCGTGATGGAATGTTTAATGATACGAGAATTAAGCTCGTTCGTTAGCACGAAAACGGTTTAATAAGGAGTTATGTGTGCGAGATGGCGTGAGAAATATAGCACGTTTATCTTTTTCAAACGATTTTTTTTATAATCCAATGTTTAACGGCAGCTTCACATTATCGTTCATTTTAAAGTTGTTAAGGTTAAAACTAAGGTTATCTTTAGGATAATCTCGTGCGCTACAATTGAGTAAAACACGTTTTAACACTTTTTTATTTATTTTTAGAATCATATGAATGCATTAAATAGCACAGTAAATCTAAGTTTGAGTTAGTATGCAATAGGCTGGAACACTTTTCCTACCGTTCCGTGTAACGCACCTACTCCATTCTTTGATGTCACGAAAGTCGTTTTCCGTGCGTCCACAGAGTCCACAACAATCATCAGCCGGATCGGAGTTATCCCGCGCTCAGCGATGCGTACAAAAATACCAATGGTGTTTGCGAACAAACTGTATGACAATTTGTACGATCCCGTATCCGCCGCCTTCGGGAAATGGAGTTTTAACAATTGCCTTTATGCTGCTGCCGTTGATTGCAGATTGCAGATGTATCGAAAGAGAAGAAAGAGGACGGTGGTCTGCCGGCTTTAGTGGGAAATGCCGCGAATGGTGAATGAAAACGCTATGTTAACCAACCGGACGGGCCAAATAAGAGCCAATGATGCGTTGCATTGCCGGAGCCGCAGGTAGCGTAGAAGAGAGCATTCAGCGCACGGGTGGGGCCTTCAAATCCCAGCCTATGTATGTCCTCGATGGCCTGATCTGGTCCAAAGCAGATGGACAACAATTGTTTCTCGGCTACGATACGAAATAAAAGGTTTGGCCCGATAGGTCATCACATTCCGGAGCTCGAAAGGCACAATCGAGCCCATTATTCTACCATTTGCATGTAAAACGGTCACCGCGAACCCTCTGCTGACGATGGTGGTGTTAAGCACTTGAAGTAGGAAATTTAGTTTCGAACTGTATCGAAACTATAGTTGGGCCGACCCATTAGACAAAACAAGCACAACGGATAGGCACGATGCCAAATTGTTGAAAATCGGGAGAAGGTAAAGAAAACGGGAACGAGGAAACATTCGGTCGTACTAGGGACTGGATGATGAAACAAGAAGGGGAATGGTGGAAGCTTCGTTGGCAGTCTTTAAAAATCGGCAGTGCAAGGTAGTATGGGAGCAAACAAAACAACATAGAATAGTGTGGGCAAAACATGGGATTGTATATAGCAGAAACAAATCTCTCTATATAAAACAAATTGTTCGGCAAGGGTGTTACATGCAATAATACTTCTGGCTAGAAGTGGGACACTGATATGTAAGTGGTCCAGTTTAACATAATTGTTCTAAACATGTACAAGGTTTCGTACAAGAACAATTACATTCCTACCGTTGTAGAAAAAGCAGAAAACTGTAACATAGGTAAAATAGCTAATTTAACCTTCGCTTCTTCCAGCAATAGGCAATAGGCAGTTAATGAACAAGATTGCACAAGACTATACTATAATTCAGGTGTTCGTATACGGACTATATTGTATAGATATATATTGTTGTTTTGTTCACATACGAAATTCCATAACTATTTTATTAGTGTTGGTTCGGTTCCTGTCAAAATTAGTTTTACGATCATGCGATTTTTTATAAATTTGTTACCAATTAAAAGATTACCCATCATATTCCGTTCCTTTAATTTCATTTTTTGCACCCTAAATTTTGTACCAAGTAAGGTAAAAATTTGTTTAAAACGTGGCTCATGTGTGAGAAAATGTTGAAAAAGGCGATGTCAGCACCATGCTCTGTAGGTGATGAGATAGTACAAAGAAACAATAATGCACCACAACTTGCTGCATTGTCGTACGTGATCGGAATAGAGAAGTTAAATATATCCTTATGACAATACTGGCTATGTCGCAGCTGAAGATAGCACTGCGGTTTTGTTTGTGGTAGCAGTACACTTAATACATCTTCTGTTTGTCCAGAAGACATAATGCAATTACGGTGTTTTAGTCGTGTCGTGAGGATATCAAATAACGCTAAACCTTGCCAGATGAACAAATTGGACATGATTACTGTTTAAAATTTTCTGTCTAACTTCTTTGCCGAGCACCTTCCATGAGCATCTCTCTCGGGGCATTAGAATAATGAATGGATTAGTTTAAAAAAAATGAGCTTAAACTGTGGCTTACTCTAAACTAAATAACAATTGTAATGTAATGTTTCCACGTATATTTATCTAGAGCATAGAGAACAGAGATTTGAATTAAAACGTGAGAACATGCTTATAGAGGTATGATGATTATTTA
This sequence comes from Anopheles farauti No. 4, assembly GCA_000956215.1. Taxonomy (NCBI): domain Eukaryota; kingdom Metazoa; phylum Arthropoda; class Insecta; order Diptera; family Culicidae; genus Anopheles; species Anopheles farauti No. 4. Next base: position 5,692 of record JXWZ01001476.1, on the reverse strand, counting down.
TTTAGATTATTCTACCATACCTCTCGCCAGCGCTTAATTTCACCTAACACTCAATTGCTAGCGCAATCATGCAAACCCGGAAGCAAAATAAATTACCCAGTTCCTCCAATCATCTTCTCCGAGCCGAAAGAACGATGTCAGAAGTGACAACATTCCGTGATATTTGCGGAAATCTGCTAAATTCTATCATTCCCCCACATGCCCGCTGGTATATAAATATTAAGTGAGGCGAGAGCAAACGATGCAGTCAGTTGGATAATTTAAAACTAATCTAATAACGCAAGGTATATGCAGAGATACCTTTCGCTCTTAAAAGTACCCCTGCCTTCATTGGTGGATCGATACTTTTAATAGGCTCATTTGCAAATATTGCTGCTGATGGGTTGCTTGGTGCAACTAGGTCCAAATTATGACTGATCACCACAATTTAGTTACCCAACATTCATCATAAGTTGAGTAAAGTGTGTTTCTTTGAAATACTTTTACACTTTATGCTATGTATCTTCTAGAAGAATTGTTCGTAGACAAAACTATATGTCTTTCCTTTTAGATACCGTTTATGAGGGGTATGGTTTTAAGTAACCAGATTTTGATTATAACCACGACACGGTGTACTTTTTGAGCTATTTTTTCTGTCAAATGGCGGAAAAATAATACACTACATTAACATGAAAAAAAAATGAAATAATACGAATTTTTTTCATAATATATTAATATTTTTTTTCTTTTTTTTTATTACAGGAACTAAAAGAAAGCTTCAACTATGGATTATTTTCACCACCATCAAATGGAAAAGCTGGCAAATTCCTTGATGAAGAACGACGACTAGGAGATTATCCATTTAATGGGCCTGTTGGCTACCTTGAGGTATGTATTATATTTCTTCAAACAAATACCTTTTTCATTGACTCAATCAACATTTTATTGATCTTTACACGAAAGAATCAGTTAAATCAATTCCGACATCAATTTCGTAATGTGTGTTAATCATCTCAAGTATTAAATTTCGACGAATTTTTCCGGAAAATGATACTGTTTGTTCACGGTGCATTGATGTTCATACACCTTTGGACCTCTTTACACTGCTTTACACGAAGAGACTGCAGACAATAGTGGGCGCGAGTTCATCGTATCGGGACGGTTTCTCGGAGACGAACTTCAAGACCCTTTAATTGCCCGCATTCATATTCGGCGACGGTTCTTCGCTCCATCGAATCTTAGCGACGTGGTTCAGTGAGCTTGGAACAAAACGCACACGAAGTCAATAACCGTAATTTACATATGCTCGCACGCATCTCGTCGAATAATCGACCAATCGCTACGCTGGCGCTCACTCAGTGTATTTTGTCGCAGACCAAATCACTGTTAGCATGCGAGGCATGTAATTTATTGTTGTGCATGTTAGATAAACATAAATGTTGCTCTTTTCCATTGCATTCCGTACCTTTCACCGTTTAAGCTGCACTGGTCTTTCCCCCTGCGCTGGTACTAGGATTGCTTAAAGCGTGGGTGGAAAATTTCTTCGTACCTACTGAGTGATACGCGGTCTCTCTATCTCTTGCACCTGAGAAATGCTCTGTCTGTTTTTCTAATGCCTCTGTCTATCAGCATAAGCTCATCTACGATTATGCCACGTTTGCTGCACAAAAATTGGGAAAGCGTAGCACCGGCTATCAATAGGTGCATAAATTACGCTATAATTTGCTCAATGTTACATTATAGTAGCATCTAAGATGCACGCAAGCTTTCCTTTTTCGCATCGCAAGAATCAATGTGCAACATTTCTTTCAAAGTGTATGTTTATGAAAAAATGCAAGTCTATTACTTTTGGTACTTTTTAGCAACGACCAAAATATCCATAAAACAAAACAAAAGTACAATACGACACAAATTTAATTTTGATTAGCCATTTAATTAGCCACTCAATTTCATCACGTTCACCTTTCTGTTCATCTTTCTAGCTAAAATACAAGCGTCGTGTCTACAAGATGCTTAATCTTGACGAACGCCAGCTGAAAGCTTTGCACACGCGTGCCAACCTGCGTCGTTTCATCGAGTGCATCAACAGTGGTCAGGTGGAGAAGATCGCAAAAATGTGTGCCAAAGGATTGGATCCGAACTTCCACTGTCAGGAAACGGGCGAAACGCCACTCACCATCGCCACCGGATCTAAGAAGCCGAACAAGTTGCTAATCGCCCTCGTTAACGGCGGTGCGCTACTGGACTATCGGACGCGCGACGGCGCCACCGCCTTGCATCGGGCCGTCGAGCGCGACAGTCTCGAAGCGGTCAGGTAAGATCAGGCCAATAGTAGCTATAGGTTATAGTTGTGATTCGTCAGTACGCCCACAATGTTCAGCCGAATCGGCAAAAAGCTAGTGGACTTCACCATTGCAGACAGACTAACAAATGAATACTCACGTTCTATGCTGATTGAATAGGGCTGTCTTCAACTGCGCAGGTGTATCATGAGACATATCGTATAATCTCCGCCGAGTAAATATCAGAACTTGAATTTAAAACCAGACGAAATTACTTTTAAATCGGTATACTAGCGCTGCATTGAATTTCAATGAATTCGTTCATATGTTGGGTTAATTATAAACGGTGTGTGCCAACCACCAAACGATAAAAAAGACGAAGAAAACAGTCATTTCAATAAATGAAATGAATTATTTGCTATGTCGTGTATGTGTTTTCCAAGAGCAGCTACCGCGATAACGGGCACATGATTGAAATCGGGTTAAAATAGTCAAAAAATGTACACTCTACGGTGGAATCCGTACGGCTACGCCGGTTGAAATAACCGGTTCTTTTTGTTGCCTGCATTAAACGCAAATCATGGAGCATTGTATGCAAAACCATCACTGCGCAGGAAACAACCTTAACTATTGATTTGGTGCGGCTTTCTTGAAAGGAGCGTGTTGAACCAGCGATTTGTAGATATTTATATGCCCTCTAGTGCTATAGATAGAATTCAAATAGGCACGAAATACTTCTACCGGTTTCAAATACCTTACGGTATCGTTTTTTTCTTCGATAAGTTAAGCGGTATTGTAAACGATTACTTCTTTCTCGATGCATTACGTTTTAATTTTCTTATTCTCCATATTATCGTACCCTTTGTTGCAGCCGCCTACTCCAAAATTGCTAGAACCGTTTTACAGGGCCTGACCCATCAATTGGATTGGATATTTTTTATGGGCTACACTGGTACCGTTTGTGTAAAAAGTGAAGAATAAGCTATACGCAGCATAAAATATTTGCAACTTTTGTAAGTTGTGCGTTATCAAATTTGTGCAAACAATTAGGCTTCTTCTAGCATAGACAGCTTATTAGTATATGTATCAATAAATATAGTAACGGCAGGGGGAGAGGGACCGGGGTAGGTTACGCTATGAAAGTAGCGACATGTACACTTTGTTGTAATAAATTTCGAATCTGTTTGTTCTCATTTTAGCACGCTATTGGAGCTTGGAGCATCACCGAACTATCGTGATACGAAAGGCTTAACACCTGTCTACCTGTCCGTAACGCGGAAAACGGATCCCAAAATCAGTGAAGTACTCTTGCACGATCATGCCACCCTCGGCATACAGGATAGTCAAGGATGGCAGGAGGTGCATCAGGTATGAGATTCGTTGATCCAGTAAAGGATCGTTTTTGTTCACGATATATTTCCAGATGCCATTGTTCTACGGTTTTGCATCGTATGTGTAGTGTAGGGGATCTTCTTCGGGATCTGTATTTTGTAATTTGTACTAGATTCATTGATCTTTTAATGGTTTTTCGGTGATTGGGTTTTGGAATTCTAAACAAGCAGTTGAGGAGCAACACAATCAAGACAGCCCTCTTCAGTGAGATACGTTAAATTATTCATTGGGTGGTGGCTTCAGAGGAAACCACCCTCCTTCGTTGGCGGAGCATTGTGGATGTGTGGACTAAGGACGATATAAAATATGACTCTCATTAGTAGTTAATGAGCTAGTTTACGGTTGAGTAAGATTAACTGTTGCATATTTAAGATGTAGTGTGGCGACGTTTTACAGTGTGTTGTGTGTTGTGGTCGAACGAGTGCGGTTTCCTTCTCCAAGAAAAAAGAGTTCGCAATCCAAGATATAGGACTTTTGCCATCAGCTACTTGCTACAAAATTTAAAGGAATAATGTATCAGATCTTTTGACCTATGTGAAGTTTTAATTCATTTCACTAATGATACTCTTTTTTCTTCTTTTTTCTTTCTCTTCATCTCACATTTCACTACTTTCTACACATAAACACTACTCTACTATCACGATACACTATAATCTACACCCTTTATACTATTTCATCATATCTTTTTACACTATGCAATTTCTGCCTTCCATATTACCCAATACTCCAAAAACATTCGTAAAAAATGTTTAAAATCTACCTTCATTACAATCCAAATGTAAAATCCTACATTTTTACTATACACATACATCCTCGACTCACAAACATGACTTTTCTACCTGATATCTTGATTCGGATGTCGTTTCTTCTTCGCTAAAATATCTATGCACTACACATGACCTTCACCAATGACCTTTAACGACTATGACACGTGTGCGTGAGAGTAGGCTTGTCGGAACGGGTTAGTTCATCATTTAGAGCATTTATTGTTCTACGGTGCGGATATGGATGGTCAGAACGCTTCCGGCAATACGCCGCTGCATGTTTGCGCTGTTAACAATCAGGAGGCTTGCGCTAGAATGCTACTCTTTCGTGGTGCCAACAGAGGCGCACTAAACTATGCCAACCAGACACCGTACCAGGTATACTATTATTTTTTATCTATGTTTTTAATTTTTTGGAATTGCAATAATATTTCAGTTTCAGTTCAAACGAGCCCTGGCCGTCGTAACACAGAATAAAAAATATGAGATTTTTGTATTTCTACACTTATCGATAAAAAAAAAGAATTACATAATGATGATTATCAGCAACATTTATTCGAATGACAACAAACCAGGCCGTTTTGTCTTTTTCTTTGAGTAAAATAAATTAGGCATAATAATGTATTGTAAATATAATTTCACTTAGTAGATACTTATCATAGTAGAATTCTTTTCCCTTTGAAAATTATTTATCTATTGTGTGGAGTTAGAAAAATGTTTAAAACTTTTGTCGTTAATTATTACAGGTGTGAAAATGTTTAGCGTATCTCCTTTCATGATATTAATCACTCTTTCATACCGTACCTCTCTTGATGTTCACCACTACAGGTTGCTGTTATTGCCGGGAACTTGGAGCTTGCTGAGATGATTCAAAATTATAAAAGCGAGGATATTGGTAAGTAGGACAATTGTTTCAACCACAATGAACACCAACACAGACACAGACACAGACACAAAAGAAAATTCTTTCGTCCGTTGTGTTACAAAACAAACGTACAGTAAGGTGCAATGTACATGTATGAGCAAAAACTTCAATGCAACTGTAGTTGAACGGATAGCGAAGACAAATTTATTTCGCTACATGCTTGTTTTATTTTGAAATTCACTACAGAAATGCACGCTGCACACAGCAATTATGTACTGATACTATGTACTATTTTTCGTACAACGAATCTTACTTTATAGTTTATCTCACCTTACTATCCTATTCCTCATTTGAATCGTACTTGTTTCTTGTTCTGCTCGACCTTTATCACTCTCATCATCATCATCATA
>JXWZ01001469.1:0-15038 GCA_000956215.1 Anopheles farauti No. 4 | reverse complement strand
GTCTTAACTCCAAAGGAATAGGCTGGAGAAGACTTGTCGATCACTTTATCCGCATCATATGCTCCAGGTCCAGGAATGACACTGGGCTTTTCAACATTTGTCTTAACTCCAAAGGAATAGGCTGGAGAAGACTTGTCGATCACTTTATCCGCATCATATGCTCCAGGTCCAGGAATGACACTGGGCTTTTCAACATTTGTCTTAACTCCAAAAGAATAGGCTGGTGCTGACTTGTCTACTGCTTTATCAGCATCGTACGCTCCCGGTCCAGGGATTGCGTTGGGTTTTTCTACATTATGTTTCACTCCAAACGAATAAGCTGGAGTAGACTTATCGTGTACTTTATCCGCATCGTAGGCACCCGGGCCGGGTATAGCATTCGGTTTCTCTACATTTGTCCTTACTCCAAAGGAGTACGCAGGGGAAGACTTGTCAATCACTTTTTCGGCGTCGTACGCTCCCGGACCAGGAATGGCGCTCGGTTTCTCCAAATTAGTTTTCACACCAAACGAGTAGGCGGGCGACGATTTGTCGATAACTTTATCCGCATCGTATGCTCCCGGTCCAGGGATTGCGTTCGGTTTATCAGTGTTCGTTTTAACCCCGAAAGAGTATGCCGGGGCCGACTTATCGTGTACTTTGTCCGCATCGTATGCACCCGGTCCGGGTACCACACTCGGTTTGTCCACGTTCGTACGCGCACCGAACGAGTACGCTGGCGCCGACTTGTCAATCGCTTTGTCCGCATCGTACGCTCCCGGTCCGGGAATGGCACTTGGTTTCTCAAGGTTCGGCTTCACACCGAACGAATACGCCGGGGCTGATTTGTCGTGCGCTTTGTCCGCATCGTACGCTCCCGGCCCTGGCACGACGTTCGGTTTTTGCACGTTAGTTTTCACGCCAAACGAATACGCCGGGGACGTTTTATCGAGCGTTTTGTCCGCATCATACGCACCCGGTCCGGGGATACGATCCACCTTGTCCGTGTTGGTTTTCACCCCGAACGAGTAGGCCGGCGTCACATGATCCACACGATCGGCATTGTAAGCCCCGGGCCCAGGGATATTGTTCGGTTTGCCCACTTCCGGTCGCAGCCCAAACGAGTACGCCGGTGACTTCCCATCCACCACTTTGTCCGCATCGTAAGCCCCCGGACCGGGGTTGGCACTTGGTTTCTCCGTCTTGGTGCGCACGCCGAAACTGTACGCAGGACTACTGTCTACTTTGGCCTTCTCGGGAGAGTACGCTCCGGGAGCGGGTATATTGTCCGGTTTGTCGATTGTCGCGCGTATACCGAAGCTATACTTCGGCGCCGTATCAAGATTCGCCTTCTCCGGCGCGTACGCACCGGGTGCGGGCGTACAGCTGGGCTTGTCGTGATTGATGCGCATACCGAATGCATACGCAGGTGAGTGATCGATCAACTTCTTCGCCTTTTCCGGCTCATACGCACCCGGTGCTGGTTTTGTTAGGTGTAACGGATGCGGAATGAGAGAGCGCGATGCGATGCGGTGAGATGTTGTGTGCAGCAGAGAGCAACAAGATGAAGCGGTCATGAAAATGGAGAAAAAAGGAATGAATTCAAACGGAAACATACATAAGCAACGAAATACTAAAACGGGTGTGCCAAGTAGTTTGCGGAACAGTTTAGAAAGCGATCATCTGACACCTACCAGGATTCGAGTTGGGCTTCTCGATCGTGGGCCGTATGCCGAAGCTGTACGCTGGGGTCGTGTTCAGTTTCACCTTCTCCGGCTCGTATGCCCCCGGGGCCGGTGTGTTGTTCGGCTTTTCGACGATAGTCTTCAAGCCAAAGCTGTACGCCGGCTTCTTATCCAACGCTAGTGCCTTTTCAGGCTGATATGCACCTGGTGCTGAAATAGCAAGAGACAGTGAATATTAAAAACACATTTGGCGATTAGAACGTCCCACACGGTATGATAGAGAATCCACTTACCGGGCGTTTCTTCAATCTTTTCCGGTATCACTTTCAATCCAAAGCTGTACTTTGGTGATTTGTCTTTCAATACTTTCTCCGGTGAGTAAGTACCGGGCGCTGAAAACCAAACAGAAGGGGAAAAAATGGATAAAACCATAAGATATATGGAAATATTACGGAAAGCAACAGAGCTACAAACATACCTGGTGTATCATTCCGCACCTTACTCTCCGTTTTTATGCCGAACGAAAACTTCGGCGTGCTATCTAGTGTGACCCGTTCTGGCTTGTAGTCGCCGGGAGCTAAAAGATACGGGGACTAGGTTTGTGTGTGTGTGTTTTCTTCGATTGCTTACGTGAAGAGACATTTCACACTGTTAGCATTGGTTCGCAAAGCACCTATACAACGTTATTCTTGATCAGTAGTATGATATATGAACGATAAGCTGTTTAGTGTTAAGGAAGGATCGGTTGAATCATCTACCTACATCTTACCGTGCACAAATCTCACACCACAAAAATCAAACCATAGTGCAGATAGACCTACAAGGGCAGTTAAATATTGCTACTTTCCTTTTTTGAGGTTAGAAGCTACAGATTTCAATTTCTATCTACTTGGAAGGGGAGCTTACAAATGCAAGGTTAAAAACGAAAGCTGCACCAACCAATAGTTCCTCTGTGTCCTTCTTCTGTGTTAGCTAGTTCTCTGTTACTAATATTGTGGCGTTTGTGTGGCGAAATGATGATGGTGATTGACGACGGATGACGGTAATACGAATGGATTTCGTGAGATGAGTACCGTGAGACACATATAGCGCAAATGAATTGGATGCTTCTGGGGATGCACTAGTGTAACATGGTTTAGATGAATGATGATCGACATGGCATGATAAGAAACTTCTCCGCCACACATAGCATAGACGTGTGCGAACGTTTCGCTCTCCTCTACCCCTTTCGCATACGATACCTGGTGTTTGGCTGGTCGGATTCGGCGGCTTCTTCACACCGAACGTATACTTCGGTGCCGATTTGACCAACATCTTATCCGCTTTCTCGATATTGTACTCGCCCGGCGCTGGTGTCAGATATTTCGGGATCTCCTTCGGACGACTCTGCAAACAGTAGGCCGGCGGTGCGTCCTTTCCCTTGCATCCTAGCCCCGTGATGTTATACAGTGGGCCCGGGCTGAACGATTCCGTGCGCGGTTTGTGTCGCTGACCGAAGCTGTAGGCGGGTGCGGCTTGCCGTTTGGAGTCTACCACTTTCGTACCTAAAATGGACCAAGGCGTGTTATAGAGAGTGGAAGATTTTTTCCGGAGGCATTAAGCAGAGCTGCATTCTATCTGTAATGGCTAATCTCTCTGGACGATAACTTTTATTTGCAAAACACCCTCGGTCGTTGAACGTAGGAGTACGTCGCACCTAGTTTCTCGTTCAACACCACCGAAACTGTAGATAATTTCACGAACGCGTCACTCGCAGGTTTTTGTATGAATATGGTACCAAAATAAATATTTATTACTCAAATGCCCGTATGGGCAGGAAGTGCCGGCTGACTCCGGATTCGGAGATTGCGTGATGTGACGACCAGCGCGTGTGTGCGATCGCAGCTACTCATCGCCTTATAAGGCAATGTGGTGCTTTTTTGTTTGAGATTGCGACGATCCGACGTGCCTAAGGGTGGTATTATTGCGCACTTGCTTCCACGCTCCGAGCCGAAACGCCCACGAGCACTAGGTTCGCATTCAAGAGCACGGCCTTCAACTGATCGTTGCAGCGGAAGAAAACACCGATTGATCGTAATTCGGACTGACGGCACGACAGTGAGTAGCCGCTTTACCGGACGGGTCCCAAGTCAATACCATACGGAGCTCCAGAACCAGCTGTGATGCTTGTTCCGATGACGGCCCACGCACTCCGGCCGAACGAAAACAAGCAAAACATCCCGCACACGCTATGTTGCTAGCTTTAGCTGACTCACCGAGCAGTTGTGGTAGAAGATACTGAGGCCCGGGGCCACGATGTTCCGCCGCGATCGGTCCCCGCCGTTTCGTCGGTGTCCAGGGACGCTGCTCAAACCCGCCCATCACGCGATAGGTATCTCGATACCGCTTCTTGATCGTAGTGCTCTTGTGCCGGTGGTAGGTGGTGCTCGTTGTCGTCGACAGATGCTTCGTTTTCACACTGGCTAGGACAACCTGCGGCCGGAAGTACGGAAGTGGTGAACGACAACAATGTATTAACTACGCAATGTATTGGAGCGGCGATTGCTACACTTTTTATATTACCATCTTGCTTGGAAACACACCGCGTTCGCTGGTACACCAAAGCTACACTACCAAAACTTGCTACTGTAGAATTTACAACCGAAAATAGCTACACCAACTACACCAAATTCAACCAAAAATCTGAAAACAAAATTTCGGAACGTTCCGTTATTCTTAGCGACCTTGAAGTGCGCACACTCTGATTGACAGCTGTCAAATGATGCATAATAGAACATAGCTTGCTGCGTCGGCTTTTGGTTTTCTTTAGTACGTTTTAGTACACGTTTAGTACACACACATGAGTTGGTGAAGCATACGGTGAAGGAATGTGCGTTGATGCCATAATAAGCCGCAAAGCCACCCAGAGCCGCACAGATGGTAGTTTTATACTGGATGAAGTTATAATTAGGGGAAACATACGACGGGAAACGGGCAAGGTTTATTGCTTCCTTTGCCCGGAAAGAAAGTTGCATGGTACAGTGTGCATGTTCTGCAGCTCGTATACTCTACTAGAGCCACTTTCAAGGATATCTTTTCGAAAAAGAAAGCCTAGGCATGCAATCTAGCGCCAGAGCTGGAAGGAGGGCTGTAAATAAGTGCAATGATTAGTGCACTCTCGTGCATGCACGACCAATTCTGACAGGCACGCTAGGGCACTGCTGTTATTTGTAGAATGTCAGGAAAACGTAGTATAAGTTTGGCGATGGTGAGTTATTTATGTGCAGCCGTGTTGGAGCTAGAGTTGTTTATTCCATAGCACGGTTTAGGTCACCAATCTGTGCATTCCCGTGTTGGCAGTATCGTCGATGCAATTGTGCTTGAAGAGGCTATTTAACATGGAATTGATTGCATCTCATTCTTTATCGCGAATTGGCGCGAATTCTTCGCATTCCACTCGTATCGCGAACGAAGCCGAGATTTTTCACATGTTTTTAATTGAACAAAAACCTTGAAAACGGACCTATAATGATGCATGAATGCTCCCCATTGTAGCCAATCAAGACGATCAAGGGGGTTGCAAAAAAGGGGTCGAATAAATGGGACACAGATCGACGACGTCGTCGCCGTCTCGTCGCGGGGATGCCCTTTCGTGGCGTCACGACGGAGGCGTCTTCTCACGCGGTTTTTTGTTTTCGCTCTCTCTTCTATAAACAAAAACTCGAAAATCCAGTCATACTTGAAAGCGTGCGTGCATACACACGATCAATCGCGGCGAACTTGGTGGTGGCGTTTGTGGCACCTTGGCTTTGGCTTTTGCTGAATAAATTACTGCATTCAGCACAGCCCGCAACAACCTCTGAAGGGACCGCGGGAGCACGTACACGTACGCGTTCATGTCTTGCCGTATTGATTATGTCACCGGTCAGTAACATGACGTTGGCCATTGTCGACGACAACACGGGAGGTTCGAACGGAACGAAACCGTTCGAGCGGGATGCTGAACGGACAGGTCCAACGCGATCGCGCAGACGCGCCCGGCGTTTAGCTCGTTTGCCCTTCTGCAGCACGCCATAAATGGCGCTACCGCGGCTTGTCGACCCCGGCGGGAGTCATCGAGTGATACGTTCGCCACCTTTCAGTCAGCCGAGCGACCGATCGACCGACCGATCGTTGTTCTGTTTGCTCGTTTGTTCGGTCGCCTGCTCTTTTGATCTCTTTTCGAGGTTATTCTGTTGGGTCTATTCCTATTTATTCGATATTCTTTCCTTCTACGGCGGCTACGCAGTGGCTACGGTGTCGCGAATAATACGTGGCCGTACCGAATATAGGCAACACTGGGACCGAGTGGGTTTGATATTTTTGAATTTCGAAAAGGTTGCGAGGAAAACAATAACCGGTCCGAAAATAGCCAAAGGTGTCGAAGCGAAACAATATGTGAACAGATATGGTAAATTACGGATGATAAGAGAAGATCTATAAAGCGGGTGGGATAAACTTTAAACTCATTTTAAACTTATAATCTTAACAGTTTTTTTTCAACAGAACCTTATTTGATCATTTTTGGAACAAACTTTTCAAAAAATATACAATCAAGTAAGAGAGCAGTGATTTAATTTAGATGATTTAAATAAACATTGTGATGCTTTCTTGTGCAAATAAACTTATGCATCCACTTATGGTACAACATTTATATTATAGATATAAATTATTAAATAATATTTAAAACATTGCTGTCGCAGGATGAAAAGTCGACTGACCAAAACCATACTCCAACCACGAATCATTTTCTTTCTCACGCTGATTCTTACACAACGCGAATGAATCCGATTTCGTCAACCATTGAAAATGGCTTGGAAGTTATAACACGCACTTAAAAAAAGGAATTCTTGTCCTACTTCTCAGGGGACCACTACGTGCTCGGATTGAACTCGGAGAAATCCGCCAAGACGCCCAACGACAACTTCTTCATCTGCGGCTGGACCCCAAAACAGGCCAAAAGCAATTACCTGCCGTGAAACAGGTTAACATGAGGTGAGATTTCTTACCCCACTGAGAAGCAATCATTTCGCAACATGCCCTGTCCGATGCAATTCCCCTCGGGAGATAGCAAATAGAGACCTTTTTTATGTAACTTTTATCAGTGAACGGGTGTTGCATGTGTGAATTTCCATTTAGGAGATGAATAGAAACGAATTCGTTGCGCCGATTGTGTGTGTTGTCCTACTATCTTTTATTGGGCAATTAACAAGGCTATTAGCAGCGTTCGTGTGCGCAAGAAACTGTAAAAGGAGAAAAGCAATTGGAGACGACTTCGGCACGTTTCCACGGGCACGGCACGGCATGGCCTATATCGTGAGGTGGGGTCTTAACGTGCAATGGCCAACACCCGTGGCAATCGCAATAAAGAACTTGGCGTCTTCGCCGAAGGACGCCCTGTTTCGGGACGCGTTAGCCTGCAGTCGCGAAATGCCATTTTTCTGGTGCAATGGCACGTTTGCACCCCTGTTAGTTATACGTTCGCATACACGACGCAGCTCAAAGGACCTCCGCACAAGGCGTCCCAGGTGTTTATTTATGTAAATGAAAATGGGCTTGCTGGTTCGTGAAGAATTGGACGAAACGAACGAAACAAAGAGAAGCAAGCGTCCTTGGAGGAAACGTCCAAGGGCTCAGGACAAGGCATAAGAAAGTAAACACACAAAAGGTTCAATGTCGGTTTAATGGAAAGCGAAGAGAAAACAATGCCACAATACTTCGGCAAGGTGACAGGAAGTGGATAATTTATGCTCCATGTGCCGTGACAAACCGTTTTCCTGCAGTGTTGTTTCGCGCCACAAAAAGGACAATAATTTGTTTTCACTATATTACGGCGAGGAAAGTTCTAATTGATGCAATCAAATTTGAAACACATTAATTGATCTTTGACGTGTCAAACGAGCCGAAAGAAGGATCTATATTTAATGCGCCCTGTGCGTGACCTATCGTGTGCCTTATAAAAAGCTTGCTTGTTAAGTTTCAACGCAAAGGAATTAATTACATTATGGTCAAGCGAAATCACTGAATATCGTTGGGACTTGTCAGGCTTGTCGCGATTATCTGGCTTGAGCACACGAATCCATTAAATCCCACGCAAGCTGCCGGATCGTACCGTTCCTACGACGGAGCGCACGGAACCACCCAAATAGTCTACTAATTACACACTGTACAAGGAGGCACAACCGCACAACCTCCACGCGTCCCGGGAACTGCCTGTTTTTTCTTCTCCTTCTGCTTCCATTAATCAATCGAAATTAGTCGTCCCAGAGGCCGATGGAGTTCTTCCGCAATGCAGGGGTACGGAACCACCAGTGGGGATCCTTCACCATCTGCTCGTGGGCGCTCCTTCTCGTGCCGGTGTTGTGGGTGGTCAGTTAGCATAACCACATTGTACCGGGGCTTTACGACATCAGCCACCAACCTACTTACGACGGGCCAACGTTTGACATTGATCTTGACGAGCAATGCACACAATTGCGTGACGGCTGGCGCGGCATGTGTTTTGCATGCGATTTTTCGCCTTTCATTTCGCCACCAGACATCCTTCGAAAATTTGATTTGCAAATCGCTTGCCATTACAGTGACGGTAGTTAGGGGTGGAAAACTTGAAAAAAAAACTACCGCATTTCCGGCCACGAAGTGCATATTTCAAAAGTATACAAATGTGTAATACGAAAAGAGCACATTTAGAGTTTTTTTTTCATCCAAACCACTCTGTTCTTCTTAACTTAAGGTTTTTGGTTAAATTAAATAATCCTAAAAGATTTATTTTAAATATTTTATTTTAGTTTCATGACTCTTCAAGACATGGCGCCCAGCAATATTTACACGAGCCTGTTTCATTCGCAAAATTAAGTAATTCAACTATCAAAAGTCACCTTCAACAACTGCATGCCGATCAATGACCGTGTTTGATACGTGAGAAAGTACTGACCTCTTTCCAGGCTTTACAGGCAAAAAGCTGCAAATCGAACGTGTTTTTATTGCCCACAACTCTCCCACGTAGAATCTATCGGGAAGGTTCGTAATAACAAAAAATAGCAGAATATCTCTAAGATATATTTTATTCATAGTGCTTGACATGTGTGTCGAAAAGAATTGCCTTAATTGTGTAATCTATTCAAAGCACATTTGCGAAGTGTGTTGCATGTTATTAATTCTATTACTGACCATTAAAGAAGCATGTCTATGGAAAGCTTTTTTAAGACATTTTTCTAAAACACAACATCGTTTTAATACCAAAAATCGAGTTCGTTTCTTTATACCCCATTACAGTCGCTACCGAAAACGGGTAGCAAACCTCGTCGAACAGCGGCAACATTTACATATTCTCCTTGTCTCTCTCACGCGCTCGCGTTTTATAGCGCCAGAAGGGTTAATTGGTAACTGGAACTCGTCAGCGTGAAACTGGTTTACCCACGAAACGGTGGAGGTGAATCCGATTCTAGATCAAACCGAGCTGGTTCTCGTCCGTTTGCCAGTTTACAAGCATTACATGTACGCGTTTCATTTACATGCGTCGATTAAAAACGGCGATAAATGTTAAATTCATTAGCTATTTTCACTCAAGTATCATCATGTTTGGTCTTTGCCAACTAAATCGATCTTCCTTCCGGTAGGGGGAAAAACAGAAGGCTAAAAGGTCTGTTCCATATCTGCAACACCGCCTGCAACCCTGCAACCTTCCCACTTCGTTTTACAAACCAAATCACATCCACCTCACCCCGGGCTTCGCGAAAAGGGTTGCGTAGGCTATTCCTGTGTAACTCTGACCTAGTTCCCGGAGTGGATTTGCCACAACGCTGCCCTCCAACCGGAGGAAGGTGGAAAAAAGGAACCACCAGACGATACCGGAAACCGTGGCGCTACCCCGTCGTATGTCATGTGGAATCCGCAACCGATGCGAAGGTCGGTCGACTGAATCAAAACCTCGATACAACCGGGATGTCACGGTAACCGTGATAAACAAGGGTCGAACCCTCGTTCGAAAGCAGTCCAGTAAAAAAATCATTCCTATGCATTACTGTGGAGGGATGTGTGTTCGATTAGGTCTGCAAAGCTATTTCATATGCAGCAAAACACAGACAAACAAATACGAAAGTCCCGAAAAATACCGATACCGGAAAAATAAATGAGAGCAGAAATTATGTGCATCTGCTTAGATCGAGATAAAAACCGGTCACTGTAGGATAGCGAAGACATTTTTATTTTATTACCAATTTTAAAACATAAAGTAAAAAACCCAAAAAACCGGGTTTTGTTTTCTGTTATCATGTTCTTTTCCTTTATCATTCGCTTTATAAAACTCATTAGCAAAACCTGTTCGATTTGCTCCTTTGAGTGTTGCTCAAACAACATCATTAGGTGAAAATCAGCGTTTGGGTTGTTATTATTGTGCTCTTTTTCGTCGCGTTTTAGTACTTTAGGATACACGTGTGAGTATGTTAACTGAGAAACTAATTAGAATATTTTATAAATATTCTAATGAAATAAATAATTTCTCAAAATATTCCTAACGTTTATGCAAAATTCTAATTCCCTATTTTGATTATAAAAATGCATACTTGAATTGTAGATTCCAACGCTTTCGAGGAGATATTCTTTAAAAAAATAATCAGTTTTAAAATAATTCTTCCCCAAGCATGCAGCAGAAAGCTCTTCCTTTTCCCATACCTTAAAGCGGAAAGGTTAATTGCCCCAATCCGATAGCATCGGCCGATGTCACGGTGGCTCATTTGCAAATGTGAAAATAAATTGGATTAAGTAACGCTTTACGACATAACAACTTCCAGCGCCGAGGTCATTTGGGCGACATCAAGCCACGCACGGAACCGAAAGCGAAGCTTTACATTTTAATAGTTGCTTTCCAGCACGCCACCACCGAACGGATTCTTACGAACGCGCGCGTGTTGAGACATGGTTTAGATCGCAATCGGCTTCTACTTTCCATTAACGTAGCCGAAAGGGAGGAAGCTTTCGCGGTGGGTAAGTTTGAAACGAACGATACAAATCATTAACGGACCGATATCGCCACGTTTTGATCATTCGGCGTTGCAGAAAAGAACTATAAAGTTAAAGTTTTCCTTTCCGGGGAGCGAGGCAGCACGTCATGAAATCGAAACCGACCAGCCTACTAGACGTGCCGCCTCGTAAACAAGGATTGCATGTCCTTATTGGAACGAAAAAAAAACAACATAACTCGAACAGGATGGTCCGAGAAAGTTCGCGCGCCCGTGTGGTTTTATAGTAGAGTATTTTTTTGAACTTTTTGTATTCTTTGGGAGGCGTTGGGGCTCATTCCCCGCGTTGGGGCTCATCGCGATTCCGTTCGCGCTGTCTTGGCAACAGGACGCCGTGTTTTCGCGCTCGCGGTAGGTAGATTTCGTGCTTTATTTGCTTGCCCCGTTGTTGGGTTTGTTCTGGTGTGGAGGGATGGTTTTTTTTTTGTTTTACTTCACCAGTATTTCGCGTATTTCTGACGTTCCGTACCGCGCGCGTATCCGTGACATCAAGATAAATCGATACGGAATTCGGTTCGTCGGTTCGCTTCCTCAGCATGGGAATTCGTTCCGCCAAATGCCGTATGGTGTCTGTCGCTGCGTGTGAGCCGCAGTTGGCAAATCGCAAACGGGTGAAGTTGAGGGTGAAGGAGAAATGGTGGTTTTGAGTTTGTTTTTTTTTTCGCGAAGAATGCATCGAGCTGGTCATGTTAGGCACAGAAGTTGGCGTAAATCGCCAACACATGGAAACACCGATTTAGCCAGATGTTACAACCACACGAAGCTGCATGGTTCGCAAGCAAGATGATGGTGTTGTTTGAGTAGTCACATGCAAGTTATTTTTCACAATAATAAAGAAATAAGGCACGAATTTTAGGTGCCCATCATCACTTACCAGACACTTTTAGGGTTGCGTTCAATGGGTAGTGCCGTTTCCGTTGAGTCAAGCTTTCTCAATATTATCTAAAACCGTTGCACTGTGAACAGAACAAGAAAACAATCACAAATTTAGGTCATCTTTTTCATACACTGGACTTCCATGGTTCGTTTTTTTTTTGTTTCTCTGATAAAGTCCGCAAGACACTCTTCTCGTAAGTTATTAATCACTTTCTAAAAATTTCAGCACTAATTGTGATCACTTTAAAAAAAAACACTTTTACACACACCTGCGTTTGATCCAACCCGTTTTTCAACCGTCACCCGAGCGTTCGTTCGAGTCCGTCCGTTCGTTTCCGTTCGCTGTTCGAAAATGAATCGAAGGCAACCGTTGACGGTGAGTACTAATATACAGCAGGCCTTTGCGCGGGTAGTAGACCGTCGGGGCGCTTCGCTCCACGCGAGAGAACTCACTGGCTCACTCTGTACTACTCACACGGGCGGTGAGTGAGAAAAACTTTACCGAAAGCGCACCAGACGCGAATCAAAACAAATTCTCACCCTATGTGCGTGTGTTTACGAACGAATCAACCCACAGGGGTTCTACAAGTGGGAGTGTTTGCTAGAGAAACTTTTTGACTCTTGCTCTCTTGCCGATGTGCGGCTCAGTTTTTTTCATTCAAGGTATACCCCAAAGTCCAAAACCGGGCAAACCGTGTGCGAACAGGTTCGACCGGTGTTCGTGTGAGATTCGCGCTCTTTCGTGGCGGGAGCGAAACCGAGTTCACGCGAATGTGGTTCAGGCTTAGCTCTCCTCGACGAACATGAATCATCGAATGAGATGAACCAACGCTTCTAGAGCTCGTGTTTACTTATTTGGTGTGGTGGCAATGTGAAATTTAAGTCTTAGAAATTAAGATAATTCCAAAAATATATAAATGAACATATTTTAGTTTAAGTTAAAAGAAATTTGAAAAAACATACAAAACATGAAAAATCTTATGAAGAGGATATAATTGTCATCAAATTTCTTCATAAGGAAGTTGTTACAGTCAACGTCTGTTATTTGTGAGAAATGTTTACAAATGTAGCAAAAGTTAAATAAAAGGATAAATACACAACCAAGCAAACTCGAAAAAATCACACAACACGGAAAACAAATCCTACAAACTAGCTAACTCTATTTGAACCAGAAGTAGTTCCATTATATTCGTATTGAGTTTGGAAATCCGGAACGAAAAACGAAACTGTGTTTTTTTTAATGTTTCGTTTCCATGTAAGGAAACTTGACCCCAGAATTACCAAATCTGTCTGAAAATGTCAAATCCGAACGCGTGAAACGTACCACATGAAGGTGTACTATAAATGGAAAGAGTTTTAAAAACTAACAAAAATGGTTTAAAATGTATGCATAGTAGAAGCAATCACAAACGAATTCTTGGCAAAATGCAACCATCAACTTTCAAGGTAGATTCAATCAATCATGGTATCTCGTTAATGTATTTAAGTACCCAGGTTATACGTTACAAAAACTACCTAGCTCGTCTGCTAATTGTGTTCGACGCAAGTCTGCTTAGCGTTCGACGATGGTAAACAGTGTTGTTTTATGGACTTCCTACCCGTCACACCCACACGCGTGGGATCCATAGGACACGGGTAAGCTGAAAAGTTACCCCTACTGTGTAAACTCTCATTGCGGTCACCAACCCTACCGACGATTCAACCCAGCGTGATTCAAGGCAGTTCCTAACCCGCGGCTCGTCGAGAAATCGAGCGTAGGTGGATACAATCCGCGGACATACTAATCTCGCCTACTATGCCTAGACGTGCGGCCTCTCTTATTTTGCTTCTTTTTTCACGGTGCGATTTATACGACACCGGTAACGAAGTGCAAAATGGGTGAGCTTTTACGATGATTGCCGGCCTCCCCACATGCCGCAGTCAGAGTGTACGGGAGAACGGTTTTAACGGTCCAACCAAAAATGGATCATCAGTCGGATTGCAGCCGCCTTCCAGAAAGAAAGAGAGAGGGGAAGATCGACCGGGTGAAATGATTTTCTAACCATTTTAGGTAATTTCGAATCGATTCGCTCCTCTGCTGCCCGGCCGGATCAGTAGCGAAGTGGTTATAGAGGCAGATAAACTAGAAGAATGATGTCACGCGTACGGGGATCTTCACCCGCGACGGTTTCGGTTGCAGGTAAAGGTACAGACGCCTCTGCAACCGGCAGATTCATCTTCCCACCAAGCTCCCTTAATTGAGCCGATGCAAGATGCAATTCGATTAAAAGGAGTGTCTGTAGGCTAGTGCGAGGAACGTGAATATTGTCGATGCATTGGTGTGCCGTTGGAAACTTTCTACAAATGGATTTGCAATAAATCATTTTTGCTGAACAAGCCGTATGACCTAATTTACCCAACTTACCAGGGATCTTCGTTGAATGTTGTGACCAGTTCCATTTTACTCTCAGAAATGTTATTCCGTTTTATGCGCTAAAAGTAAAAAAGGATTTGGTTACGCAAATTACATACTTTTAAAAACAAAACATTGAAACGCCCCGTTTTGTGAAGAATTACACGAATTAATTGTGATTAAAATGTGATTTTATCAACAAACACACGAAACAGGCACGCACACTCCATCTTCATTTCATACAAGACATTTTGTAGTTTTCGTTTATTTGTAGTGTAAAAAAAATGGATCGACATCTATCCAATAAGATTTCCATCGGTATGTGTATCTTGTTTCGCCCATGTTTATCTCCTCTGCTCTGTTGCCTACGAAACAGGCTGGCCAGCAGTAACTTTACCGCCTCCTCCTGTCAGTCGTGTTCCGTGCCAACCATCATCATCAACCCACGTGGTTTTTTCTTCTATCACTCACTAATAATTATTAGATTAGAGCTGTTGTTTGCTTGTTTGCTTACTTGGTTGTTTGATATAGTTAGATCCACTGTGTCCCGGTATCGACCCGCAATCGGCCGGGGAGATTATTTTACCCTCAACACACATTCCCTGCCAACATGACGTTCTTAGCCGCTTCGACTGCTTTTGCTACTCCGAGAACAAAAACGATTTAACGACTATTTGTAGCTGGTTTTGTTTCACGTTATTTTCTTTGTTATTATTGTATCCTGTTTTCGCTTTTCCGTATGCTGACATTTCGATATCTATGCGCTAGCTTGTAGTTACTAGTTACTAGTTGTATTACCAATGAAGTTTACTCTTTTCTCCATCTTCCTAACCACAATTGGATTATGTATGTGTGTTTTACATGCACTGATTTGCTTCCATGTCTATTGCTATAATCGTCACACAGAACTACTCGCTCCCAGTTTTGATCTCCATCGTTTTATTTTGATTTCAAATCCATTTTTAATGAACTCACACAATCCGATATCTCTCTTATGGGCGACAAGGATTTGACTTAAGTTGTGTGTGTGTGTGTGTGTGTGTGTGTGTGTGTGTGTGTGTGTGTGTT
>JXWZ01001467.1:0-12246 GCA_000956215.1 Anopheles farauti No. 4 | reverse complement strand
CTTTGCTTTATAATACTCGTACTAGTTTCCTCACTAGATTTCCCTAGTCCGGTTCTCATTGTCTTTCATTTTTTTTGACGGAATATGGTATTGAGTTGAGCGTACGGTTTACGTCATTAACTGGTTCGTGTTTTTCCCTTTTCTCACATTCGCAAACCCGTTTATCTTACTACGAGATACTGCTGTATATTAGAGTGATATTTTGTTTTCTTTACTAATGCGAGCGTGTGTTTGTCTGTTGCGTGTATATATATAAATATTAGTGTATATATATATAACGTGACGCACGTGAAGCTTCGCTCGAAGGAGGACAGGATAGGCGGGAGAAATTGCTAAAGGACAATGGGGAAGGGTAAAGGGGTACAGTTTTCACCACGCTGCTCCGCTGCTACAACACATGCGCAAGAATAGTTTATACCCGTCAACAAGAATAGTTAATCTGTTCTGCATTGCGCTGTTCGCTCCATTATTGTAATAGAATTCCTTCGTGTAATGCATTGTTATAGAAGGCGTGTACTGAAATTGCTACAGTTTTCTATGTATTATCGTTTTTTTTTGGTTTGATTATTCGCTTACTTGCTCTTACTTGCGGTTCGGCCGCTGGATCTCCTATTCACGGGGCACGCCTAAGCTACAACTCTCCCAACATCGCTTTATAAAAGTTGGTCTGCAATTCGTCTGTACGTGTGGTGGTGTGCTCGTTGTGTTCTGTGTCCGTAGCTGGTTTGGAGTAAGAGTTGATAGCAAAGTTTAACGCGGCCGTGCGATTAAACTAAATGAGCTAGGCTACAGGATGCGTTGCTGCTTTATACAATGCGGCGCTAGTTAATGTGTATTTGGGGGATTTGCTTTTCCGTTCGTATATAAGGCGAATACTGTGTGAATCTTAACATTCGTCCACTAGTGGGACACCCGCAACGTGGTACATTCATCGCTTATTGTTACTCTTTTGCTCCATTGATCCTTCCAGTTGCTATTTATACACGCGATACTCGCCCGCGATCTCTGTTACTTGGTTTGAGTTCATTACAGTTTAGTTACTAGCATGTACTTCATCTTGCCTCGTGCACACGTCTTCCGTTTCTAATGCACGCGTGCGATGTAAGCTTGATAGATGCTGCCTTAGTCCATCTTTCAATGCTAATGCTAATGAGTTTATGATGATATATTCAGTGCAGCTACTGGCATCGATGCAGAACTTATGATTGCATGGGATCAATCTAATCGATTTTAAACACGCAACAGAGGTTACGTACGCGCACGCATTTGAACGTAAATTTCTGACCCTCCTCTTCTCTGCCTGAAATGTCTAACAAAACAAACAATGCACAGGTCTCTGTGCATCTGTGCACAGTTTTCCGTATCTTCCGCGAACTAATGAGTTTCAACTGTTTTGTTCCTCTATTTAAGATTTTCATCACAATCTTTCACGAGCCAATCTTTGTTTGTTTTCGTTCGCAGTCGCTTGAAGGTTGAAGAAAAAAAATTATTTAATAAATAATTAAGTAATTGTGTTTAAAAATAGATAATTTAACCCTACTTGCCTAATAGCATTAAAATTGTAGAATCATTAAACCCGAGTGCGCTTGCCTCCCGAGCAGTCAACAACTTTTGAACGTGTTAATTTTGTCTAAATCGTTTCTAATGAGCGTGCTTCTTCCCTATCTGCACTCATAACTATATCAATTCACTCTCACCTTAGCTGTAAATACGTGGCTCTGTTTGTTCCGTCGCGGATTGTACCAGTTGCGTAAGTTAAGCTACCTCGCAAGAAAAGTGCGTACGCGTCTATAATAAAAATGATTGTAATCATATCGCGTCTCCCCAAACCCTGGACCAATTCCTTACTGCCTTCAACTACTCAATTCGACGCAATCGATCGCATTTCAACTACTATCATACAATGTTTTGCTGGTGAGTGGAACTTCTCGACATGCCGCTACGGGAATAATGATGACAGACGTGTTTTGGTTTGTTTTGTATCAGTGGCTGTAAATGGGTAGGTAGGTTGGTAGGGCGGCAAATTCGCCTACTCTTCCTTTCGCTAGGATCCTCCGCGTTATCCCGGTAAAGCATGTTGTTGCGGTGTCAGTTTGTAAAATTAACCAGTCTTCCAGCTTGTTTCATGTGATGTTTTTTTTTCTTAGTTTCTGCTCTCCTCCTAAATATTACACCGGTGCGCTGAGAAACGGAGACAGTATCAACAGGAAACGGCGTCACCTTGGAAACCATATTTGAACAGCGTGTGCTGAGACGAGACGAGCACAGAGAGTGGCGCTAGTGAAAGAGCGCGAAGAGCGTGAATACTGGATGCTCGAATTGCTCCGCAAGGACTTTCGTCTACCCGTCACGTTAAAGTCACGTCCTAATGCTAATGCGCCACGGTGTGTGGCTCCCCCCTCCTCCCGATCCCACTTACTAAATGATTGCCATTCGGTTTAAGTAAAGTGTGTGCCGACGTGCGATGACGAGCATGCGAAGAACTTAGCTACTAGTCCTACTAGTCTGCGATACGTGAAAAATAGTAGTAGAAAATTGGGGAAAGAAAGGCTTCAAAAATGAAACGGAAGTAGAGAAATGGTGTATCAAAAGTCTAGCCGATAAAAGGTCGGTGCGAGTGTATAGATATAGCAGTAGTAGTAGTTGCTGCAGTAACCTTCAATCCTCATCTTCGCTATCGCACTGTTCATCCATCTAGTTAATGACTACCTTCGCTACATACGCTAGCTTTACAAACCCGGCTACCCGGTTACAAACGGCGTTTCTCTTTCGGTTCTATCCTCGTTCTATCATTTACTTAACCAACGCTACTATCCGTATCCGTTTACCTGCACGTCTAGGAGAGGGTAAATTGGTGGTGCACAAAAACCTAGAGTCATTCGAACTTTGAAAACTCAAACCTACAGTATAGATATGTTACAAATTCCGGCCAATCCGCGAATCGGACCAAACCGACCGGCTCAAAACTACCCGAACGCAAGCGGCAAAAGTACGCATGCTGCTGGGCTGTGTAGGTGTTCCGATTGTCGCTGTGCGGTCTGTGCAGATAGGCGCGCTGGCTTGTGTGGCGGTGTAGGTGTGTGGCGGTGTGTTCGCTCTAGCGCTAGCGTGACTAAAAACCGAGGACGAAGCTACAGATCTACGAGATTCGAGATTCAGATGAGCGTTTCGCGTGCGGCAGAAGCGGCAGCGTTAGCTGCAGAGGACGTGCGCTGCGTGCAGGAGCGCCGGATGGAGCGTGCTACTGCTCGGGCAGATAGTCCGCCTGGTGGCGCAGCAGTATCCGGGGCTAGAGGAACTCGCGCTTGCGCGTGGCCGAAGTCGACGGGAGCTCGGTGTCGAGCAGACAGGTCTGCTCCGGGCTCTGTTTCGGTGGAGCCGGCGCCTTGCGGCTCTTGGAGCGTCGCTTGCGCAATAGGATCGGCCCAAGCCCGTTGCCACCGGGACCGATCACTGCGGCGGTCGCCGGACTAAGGCCTAGTGTGCCCGGACCGGCACCACCAGGGTTGGTGGATACCGCGACCGGTGGAACCGCGCCGGACGTGCTCGGGCCTGGCGCGGCTATGACCGAGGGCATATCGCCCGGTGAGCTCTGGCCGGACGAGTCGATCTGGATCCGGCACACCAGATCGTTCAGCAGCTCCTCGATCCGACTCATCCGCTGTGCCATGCGCTGCATCTCCAGGCGCACGTCGACCTTCATGTCCAGGACCGTCGCAATGAGATCTCGCTGGGCGAGCGTGGACGGTTGCTCCCGTAGCCCGGTGTCGTACGTGTCGGAGGTCGTCGATCGGGACTGGGCCATCTCGATCTGACGCTCACGCTCCAGCGACAGGTTCCGCTCCATCTGTCGCTCCCGCTCGCGTTCCCGTTCCCGTTCCCGCTCCCGTTCCCTCTCACGCTCCCGTTCCCGCTCCCGTACGCGCTCCGTTGTGGCGGTGTCCAGCAGCCGATCGCGTTCCGTCGGTTGCCGCTCCAGCGACGGTTGCTTCACTTCACGCTCCATATGCACGACGGGCCGATCCGGTGGTCGTTGCACTGCCGGCGTGTGGTCCGCTTCGCCACCTTCGTCGATCGTGTCCTGCCGTGCCAGCGTCGCTCCCGGCCCTGGTGACAGTTTCGGTGTCTTGGGGAATATCTGAAGAGAGAAAAATCAGGTCAGAAATACGTTACGGACAACTGCGGACCTCATAGGACCGCACACGGGAGAAAAAGGGTGCGTGTGCGTAAGAAACGTCGCGTGCGAGTTGTTCATGTGTTGTTAGGCATGCACCACCCACAAACAAACCACACAGAGAAACAAACACACACGCGGAACGAGCTACCTTGTTGCCTTGACCGCCATTACTACTCGAGCTCGAGCTCGCTCTACCTTGTGCACTTTCACGTAAGCTTTCGCGTGCACTTAAACTTCTAGACACGGCTACCTTTGTGCTGGTGTCGCTGGCCGAGTCGACGCTGGAGCTGCCCAGAAGCCGGCCCCATTTGCTGGCCCGCGGACCCTTGGCCGACGGTGGTCCGGACGATGGTGACGGCGATGGTGACGGTGACGGTCCGGCGGTGGTCAACGCCCGGGTATCCTCCGTCAGCGTCAACTTCGCTGGTAGCTGTAAGTATCGACACGATGAGGGTTGTTGTAATGCTCTCTGATACGAAGTTATGGTACGAGATGTCATAGGGAAGACACTAAGTGGATTCGCAAACGGAAACCTATCACAACATCGATGTAGTAGTGATATAATGGAGTGTTTGTGGTAGTTTCTTGAGGGTTTTTAGCTGTACAAGGAAACCATTACAACACAGGATCGAACAAACAGGCAGTGAAGCACGTGCAATCATGTAAATCACAGTCTAAGACAGTCAATGTGTGGCTGGAACAACTTGTTAGCATGTACAATTCATGTTGGACCTGATGACGAACATTGTGAACTCGTGTTGTTAGAACTAATTATGAGGTACTACTCTGCTTGGACTTACTAAGCTAACACCGACTAAATGTTACCGATAAATCATAAAACATCGAACGATAATACGATAACAATAAAAAATGTTTAAAAAAGAAAACATAATCACACTAGGCTACATCCACCAGCTAGTTTTTGGAAATTTAATCCCCGGATTCGATCCCCAGATACCAACATAGCTAGAATTAATTGGGGTCGCTTCCGGGATTGGTATTCTTGAAATTTATGTACACAATCGTAGGATATATCCCAAGCCAGAGCTAGATCAGTCAGATCGAATCGCTGTTGGGAGCGAATTTGCTCGTAACTACAACTAACACATCGATCACTACCAAAAACATAACGACGATCGCAAGCAAACGACGAATGACAAGACTTCTATTCCGTAAACTTAAACTAAAACGGATGGTGTACAAAGTGCTCCACATATGAAAACGGATCGTTTGCCTAATCGTAACACGTTGGTTGGGGAGGTGGAAATTGTTGCTTCTAAGTACTGTACTTCTCAACAAACAATACATTTTCAGTGTTTTGAGTTGGTTTTTGTTTTGTTTGAGGGGGTAGAGTGGTAGTGTTAAAATATTCACCTTTCCTTTGTCTGTATCTGTGTCGCCTTTCTCAACGTCGCTTTGAACGGAACCAGTTTGGTCCTTGGTTCCTTGTGCATTTTGCTGAGCTCGTCTAAATTTTGAAAATATTTTTCTTACCAGGTGATCTTGACTAGAGCCCAGTTGTGGTTCGTTCTTCCGCCGCTCCGCTAGCTCTTTCTCGCGCCGTACGTCCGCTACTTTCCTGTGGGGTGGTACCCAACCGGTGGACGCGTGTATTGATGTGATTGATTTTGGGTTGACGTAAAGAAACCAAAAACACAGCCACAAACTTACCTAAAGATTAATCGATGTCTTAGGTTGTACGTTAAAACTAGATTCCTCGCAAAACTATTAGCAAAAGCCTGATAAAAATCTAATACTTCGAGCAGCTTGTCTCGTTTTATCGCATGTAAATCACAGTAAGTTAGCGCCCGCACGTTCGCTGCACTCTGCCCCACGGCCGAGTCCTTCCAGAACGAGTCACCGAAGACGTCGCCCTTGCCGAGGATCGCAACCACCTCGTCGTCCTGTATCACCTCCAGGCTGCCGGTCACGATAAAGCACAAACTGTCGATGCTCTCGCCCGTGTGGTAGAGCAAATCACCTGCAAAACCGCAATTGTATTATTTATCGACCGCATTTTTGTCATCGCGCTCGGTCGCATCTGGACGTGACCCGGTGCGGAACCGGAAATGGACGATGGGAAATGAAAATCAATCCGACCGAGATCTCGTATCGGAGCGATCCCTGCTACACTCACCCGGTGCGGAATGTGACATGCAGAAGTGCATCGCCAGGGCCCGGAGGCAACCGTCGGATGCTAATCGAAATGCCGGATGTTCGTTAAATACCTTCCGGTTCAGATGGACGCAGATATCGGCCTTCATGTCCTTTGGGCAATAGTTTAGAACCTACGCGTGGGAATACAGCAAACACACATAAATCAGTCAGTGGGGAGGTGCAACCGTCACAGCAATCAGGGAGGTTTTATTTCCCGCCGACGGCCATGATGACGATGCGGCTTTTCATGATGTATGTTCTCCTCTTTTTTTTTTTTTTGCATATTTCATGCTCATGGCTTCATGGCTTCACGGGCCAAACATACCATAAACGCTTGCGGTGGTAATCGACTCGATAACGGTAATGCATCTTTAAATGACTAATTTCTCACCACACAAACACACATAGGAAATACAGTCTCAAATCAAGCTGCCTCTGCAGCTTGCTTCGTTTGTACAACAAAACAGCTTTTTGATGTCGCTACTTAATTTGTAATGGGACTTTGTTTGCTGCCTGAAACCGGGTGTGTAAATATAAAATCCCATCGCCAGTATGGACGGGAGGCAACTGTCAGCTGGCCCGCAAGGGATTAATAACTCGATGGTGAACTCCGTCCAGTGCGGGCTTAATGGGTTTTCCGTCGAAAGCGCACCTCGACACTTCTTGCCCCCCTTTAAAAAGCCCCTCATTCCACCCGCCCGCACATACCTTGTCCGTGTCCAGCCCTTTGGTCATGGCCCATGTTGATACAACATAGTCCATAACGCGCTCGCTCAGGGCCTTCGGTACCTCGTGCAGCTTCATGAACTCGCGAACGTTGTTCAGCATATCGTGGTACTTTGCGGTGGCCGATGTCATTTGCTGGATGATGGTGGTAACGTGACCGAAAATGGTCGCGTACAGCAGAGCTATTGGTTTTGTCAACAAAATGGTGACCGGATAGTGGGATGTTAAAGGTGGAAGGTTAAAGGATGTGTGCCGATTTCGAGGAGACGATGGCGATAGAAAAAGAGACCAAGGCAGCATGAGAATGGATCGAACGATCGTTCGTTTCACACATCGACCGTGGCCACCGCGGACGGTGGGATGAAGGTCGAACAGAATCAACACACACACACATGAACATAACGGAACTACAAACAGAAAATGGCCATGTGGCATACGGAGTTGGAAGTTTTCCCCGTTTTTTTTAAATGCCCCATCACAAAACGTAAACCCAGATGAAAATAATAAATCTTTCGACCCGCTCGGAATGCGCATCGGCATAAAAGAATGTATGTTTTTGTAGGAGTCCAAAAACCTTCTGGCAAAAATACACAAACACACACACACACACATACGGCACGTGAAACATAGCGCAAGGACACGCAGAACACACGGAGAGAAATGGGACGAGGGACACAGAAAGACACTGTTGCTGTTGTGCTAATGGACGCGTTTTGAGTGTTATTTCTAGCAAAAACTACAGGTTCGATTCCCTGTTTTATCTAGTTAAAGCTAATGCAATGGCGTTGAGTTTGTGCATGGTGGGTTTTTTGCGCTACAACACGGGCAGAGACGGACTCGAACTCGGACAGGAGGCACAAACCACCCAAAACGCACACTGTGAAACGAAATGATCACGCTCACCGGCATGTTGGTGTATGGCTTGTATGTTCTGCGAATGTGACTCATTAAATCAAACGCAAACAAACGGAAGCACGAGAAAACAAAGTGACAAAAAAAAAAAGACGTGAGGAGAATGAAAATGAAATGTGCAAAAATAATAATCAGTTTGGTGCTCGACAAAAAAAAACGTAAATGTGTTAATCGTTTAAGCCGCTTTAAAACAACGGTTGAGAACGGAGATTAAAAACGGTAAACCAAATTTAAGGGAAAGCAAAACACGGCAAAGCTACATGATGAACACACGATCAAGAGCAAACGGAAACAGTAAAGCTAAAAGCGAGTAGTAAAAGAGTAGATAAATACGGCAGAAACACGTAGCGATACAGCATCATCAGACCAGTAGGCGGAGGTGAGCTTTAAAGTAGATAAAACGCAAGCGTGCAGAAAAACAAAGCAAGCCGACGTCAAAACATGACACATGACAACATTCGCAGCTGTCAGTTTGGTCAGCTTTGGGTGGTCGACCTGCTTGTATTCTGCGCCCGGATGCCGTTTCAAGCAAATACAAATGTCAGAAGGACGGACGGTCACACGGACAAGGCACATCAGAAAGGCACAGTTTAAGAAACCGAGAACCTATACACGTTTTTGATAAAAATAACATTTCGTTCGCAAGAGATAGATCTACGACGAGCACAGAGTGTGTTTGCGTGTGGACAGCTAGCACTAGGGTACAAGTAATCAAAACAACAGGACGTGGCAACGGAACGTAGAACACTGCACCTGCAATTATCATCATGCAGATAGTGAATACCTTCTCGTTGTCCGTCTCGGCAGCAACATTTCCAAATCCGACCTGGACGGGTCGAAACGAGCCAAAATGAACAGTGACGGAATGCGTGCCAGGATGTTAGAGGAATAAGGAGGCAAGGAGGGTGGGAGGTAGACAGTGTGAGATAGAAAAAAAAACGGGAAGAAGAGAAGAAAAGAGTTTACATCAGGATTAAATTAATTGAGTCACTCATACGCTGGATGTTCCGATAGGTGTATCTCTGGCCTAATGTAGCCCCGGCCTAAACACTCTCGCTAATCGTCCACTTGTGCCGTCGGTATGCATGTGGGGTTTTGTTAGTGTGCGGCTGAAAATAGAAGCTCATACGGGAAGAATATGGCTGTGAACAAAGGCGCGACGACGATATCGAGCCCGCATGGCAGTTAATCTTCACGAGCACGGGCCGTGCGAAGGGACACATAGACACCCAGCAGCAGCACAGGAGGAGCCCTCTCCCCCCGGGGGAGTGCACGTTTCAATTTGGCGTACAAAACCGGGCTATCTATCCATCTATGCTTGTCGTTGAACCGGAGGTTTCCACAAAATCCACGCTTGACGGTGATCAAAAAGTAAAAAAACAGAAGGTCCCGCTCGCACGTGCAGGTGATGATGGTACGGCTCCCGGATCGGATTCATTCGCTCTAACTAGGGTACACAGACATGGTGAGTATGGATCAATAGTTTAATTTGCTTACCGATGTCATGCATGTCATGGTGAAGTACAACGCCGTAACGTACATCGTTTTTCTCGACGGACCGTTCACCAGTTCCGGTGCGTTGGACTCGTTCGACCAGATGTAGGAGTACGGGCTCTGGGTAACGTTCGCCAGTTTCCACAGCCAGCTGTACTGGACCTATTGGGGTGGGGTGGAGTGGTGGGATAGAAAGGAGAGTTTAGCTTTACATGTTCAAATATGTGTAAAATGTTAGCGATCGAGTTCCCTCCATCCTTCCATCCCCGTCCGTTCCGGATTTACCAACGCCATGTTTCTCGGTGCAGACGACAAAGCAATTGCCATTTTGCAACCATTTGCGGTCGAATGGTCGAGTGGTGCGCCGGTGGGGAATGGGAATGGGTGGAGGGTACTTTTAATTTTCTAATTTCCTTCCCATCCCCCATTGCACAACCGTAAATGTAGCTCGTTGGAAATCCAGGCCCGCGTGACCGTGTGGGGAATCTGACACACAGGTGGCACCGGCACTGATGGGTTAATTGTTTTTGCAAACTGCCACCGCCGCTTACCCCATTGTCGGCGTCACTGCGACCGATCGAGTACCAGATACAGGCGAGCCAGTGGGCCACCAGCATGTAGAAGCACAGTAGCAGTATCAGCATGGCCGCACCGTACTCCAGATATCGATCAAGCTTCCGCACGACCCGTCCCAGTCGCAACAGGCGCACCACTTTCAGCGCACTGAACAACGATCCGATGCCCTGTGAGTGGGAAGAAGGCCGTTAAACGTGTGTTAAACACGGGTGTGTGTGAGTGTGTGTCTGTGCGTTGAAAAATGCACGCGTTCGGGAAGTAGGATGGGAATTGGCCAATTTACATCTTCATCGTGGTCGAACGCATTGAACACGTCGTACGGGAGACAGCTGAGCAGATCGATGATAAACCACGACTTCAGGTAGTTCATGCGGATCACCTTCGGGTCGCTAACCACTTCGCCACCGGGACCGACGAACGTTGTGTGAAAGTTTAGCACTGCAAGGAGAAGCACACACGATTGCATGGCGGATTAGGTACCGGGAATGATGAAAAGTGGCGGAGTTACGTACCGATGTCTATGAAAAATATTACGTCTACTATCGAGTCAACTACCAACAGTGAAACATCCTCCGACGTCTTGTTCTTGAAGGCTACGTTGTATGGTACCTGTCAATGTGAGATGTAGCGAAGCGTTGGATAGAATTATTTTATGCTTGCTATCTAGCACCTTCGCGAAATATTTACCATAATTGCAGTATAAAATGTTAAACACAATATCACCCAATCCCAGATTGCTTTGAATGCACAATAATGCAGTAGTATATGCGGCGGCGTTTTTGGCGCTTCCTGGCGATACTGTGGCATAACATCGGCACTTAATGACATCATCTGCGATAGGAAGGTGAGGTGAGAAACAACAGAAAAAAACTGATTAGACGCGCTGCATGCTGCTGAAGTCAACAAACCCACCCACTGACAACACCTTTAGAAAATCCAAATCCCAGCCCGAGCACGGGGTGGATGATTTAAAATTAAAATTGTAATATAAAGCGCTAGCGCCGATGATAACAAACATCTGAATAAATAATGCCGGCTTCACTGGATGGCCGGGTGCCGCTTGATGCTCATCGGTCGTCGGTTCCGTGTGCGTTTTATTTTTTCATGCGGTTCAAAAAGGACACGCAGACGCACCACCACCGAGGGACCCTTTCTAACCTTTTAATACGAAATAAGATGGATGGGTGATCCACGAAATGACACCAAATGCTGATGATGGTGGACGATATAGATGTAAAACAACACCGGGCCGGGACAGTTGGATACTTACATGAGCTAGATTTGATTGCTTAGTAGGATCCTTTAGCGTAGGCAAGTGTGCACTGAATTGACGGCTTCTGGTCACCGAACGGGCCAACTTTGCGAACTTGGAAAGTCCTGTGTGGTGGCGAGAGGCCAGGATAGAACAAAATTTTGCGTTACAATGCTTCATTGGTCGGTTGGCTATTATCTAAGTTGTAGCTGAAGTACGATCTAAAACCGAAAGCGATGCTAGTAAATACTGTTTGCAAAATACACTTTTGATAGCTCGGGAATTTGTTCAGCTGGGGTCACAATCTAGAAAAGAGTTTAATTTCAATACAATACTTGAATATTTCAACAAAAACAATATACGAAAAAAATCAAATTAAGAACTTCAATAACGATTGTTATCGTGATCGTGAGTTTGACAGATGTCATCTTTCTGCTGTCAAATTAGTAGTACAAGGCTGTGCGTTGAGTATGAACTGTGTAAAACATGGCAACTATCGTGTATGTTTATTGTTTGAAGTCAGCTGAAGTTTGAAGTTAAAAAGTTAACTAAAAGTAGTAGTAACTCAAAAATCTTATAACAAATATAAAATAAACGGATACGAAATTCTGCTCAATAGAATATTTATAATTCATAGCACTATTTTTTACTGTTGATCATTGATGCTATTAATCTAAATGTAATAAAGCGTGTTCCGATGGTAAAAAAAACGCATAATCAAATCTCCGTTCTGGAATGAAAGCTGCAATAATAAATAACAACCGTACAGGGTGAGGAAAGTGCGTGATTTGGCGCAGTGAAAGTGATACTTTACTGTACAATTTATGTCAACACGAATAAATCAATACGACGAAGTGGTGGTATCCATTATTCTACCGCCGTGAAAGTATTTGAACCACAAAACCAACAAATCATTAAAAGGAAGGTGATTAATGTGTTTTTGTTGCTTTTT
>JXWZ01001466.1:0-10463 GCA_000956215.1 Anopheles farauti No. 4 | reverse complement strand
TTATTGTCCCAATATTAAAAACTGTAAGTCAAAACATGTGGAACATATTGATCGTACACACTTTATAAGCTCTTCAATTGAGCTTTTTTTCGTTATGTGAAATAACTATGGTTTTAAATAATAGGTCAACAAATAGCAATTTTAATATGCTAATATAAACACTATAAAAATAAGCGCTTTGTGATAAAGTCTTTCCATAAACCGTACTTTTAATATCATTTCATATGCCGAGTTTTGAATATCCATGAATAACGAAGGATAATTTTTGAAAAATATAAAATAAACTTACACAACATACTTACTTACATACTCAACCAGCCAAAGCAGCTAAAACTAATTTTTCACTAATAATTTTCGTGCACGATGGACAATTTTAACATTACGTAATCCTCTTCCAAATAAAACAAGGACATTAACTCATTATTATCAAAGATCGCTTACCGCTGCTAGGATCGCACACGGCAGAGGAGCTAAATCGACCACTTTCGTCACCACAACTTGCCCATCACACACTCAAATAACACGCTACACCATCAATAAGCGGAAGTGAACGATGGACGAGGGTCTACAGCTAAGACATTACCACAGCTTTCAACAAGTTCACATCAATGGATAAACGAATCGGTCACGTTTCGATCGGCCGAAACCGGAACCGCCCTTTCGAGTTGGCTCAGTACTTCCGTACATTTTACTTATTCCTCCATTTTTTTAACACTAAATATTGCTTTTCTGTATTATTCCTTCTCCAACCGGCATCGTCGCTACTTACTCGCTAAAAGTCGCTACTTCGAGCTGCTCGTACGATTATGGTTTGTTTAGTTTAGTTTTCTTTTTTTACTTTTTACTACGTTGCTTCAAGCGATGCTGTACAGTGAAGCACAATTGCATCGCCATCTAGCCGGTGGTATGTTTTCCTTTTATTATTACGTTTGCTTTTGCATTCGACGCTTCTAGCGTTGGGTGTCGTTCGGGAACGACGGTTCCGGCGTGTTGGTGAGGAAACCATTTGCCGCACCGTACGCCCGGGGATGTCGTTATGTTGGACAACTGATGTTGGAACGGGCCGCGTAATGCAACGCATTTCACTCAAACTCGAAACGAAATCTTGGCCAGTCGGCAAATGAAACTGTCGAACACAATCAATCACACACAAAGGGTGGACAGCGTGTATCGGGTAGGCTTCGATGCTCAACCCAAACACCCTACGGGCAGTGCGGGAAAATGCATGCCCGGACTCTAGTCTCGTTATACGGATGAACGGTAACCTTTTACCTCAACGTACATCGAACGTCTCATTTCAATTATACGAAAGCAAACAACGGCTCCCGGTGGCTCTTCTGGGCGATGTTGCGTACGAGCGGGGCTTTATGGCCGTCTTGCGTGCATCCGAATTTAGCCAACGAAATGCGTTCGGTTTTCCAATTTACATTCGTCCCAAACGTGCATCGCCGCCGACCAGTTTGCGTGTGCCTATCAATTAATTCGACCGATCGTTTTCCTCTATACTGGTTTCTGAGCAGTAAGCAAGCTGTTTGTTGCAGAAAAAAGGGACTGCTGTAACTGGCAAACCATCTGTTGCTTTGAACATCGGCATCGAGCAGTACATCAATCGCTGCGGAACATCATGCAGGAGCTGGTACGCGTACAGCATAAATTCTCTTCCCATGCAGGTGAAAACTGCCGGACATGAAGATGATTTGTCATGAAAAAAAACAAGTTGAACAAAAACGTTCGCGAAAATAGTTGATGAGCGTGTACTGTTACGTCTTCGCTTACGTTTCTTTTTTGTTTGATTGTTTTTCAAGTTTGCCACTCACAAACCACTGTGTCCGATTCTTTCAAACTTTAGACCATTTCTTGTTCGATGTTTGGTTTTGGATGCGTTTTTTTTTTCTCTTTGCCGCTTCTAGTGGTTTCTTTTCTTACTCATATCGTGTTGTTTATTGTATCATCCCGTTGGTTGAACATGGCTTCGGTTAGGTTGCGAATGAACATGGCTCTCTAACGTTCACGGGACCGTTTTGCTAATTTCCGCCGGTGGCTTCTCGCCATATCGCTTCACTACTTCACTACACGCTACACTAGCGTCGATGCTAAATATTAACATTCATTATCTGTTTTCACTAACTCTCTTGCTCTACTCTCTCACCCTTGTCATGCTTGATTTTGCTCGCCGTTCATTCGTTCGCTACGCTGCAATTTGCTACAAACTAGACAGTACGGTTTTTATTTTATCTACGATCAAAGATTTCTTACAAACAAATACCCGCTTTGAATAGTTATGCTCTGTGTTTGTGTGGTTGTGTGAGTGTGAGTGTGTGTGTGTCTGCATTTCGTACGATCGTACCACGATCAAGGATCAATTTCCGTGCGTCTCCGCGTCCGCATGTTTAGTGTCATGAATTGGATTTACGCTTAACGCTTACATATTTCTGGTTACACTTTTTGCGTGCTTCTTTTGCAGCGCCGCAATTTATCCTGCAGTTTCCCTTTTTTATGGCCATTTCCACACCACAAGACTCGTTGCACACGGCGCAGCGTGGGAGCATCGCACGCTCGCCAGATCTACGGTTTGCCGGATCATTTGCGTTCGGCGTGCTCGCTTGGATGCGGTTTGAATAAAACCTGGCAGCGATTCGTTGACTTTTCTTCACGTTTTTTATTTTCCTTGGGAACGACGAGCGGCACAACGCTACCTCTATTAATAAAATCAAAGTGTGCGCATTCCGGTACGTACCGACGCCCTTTGCCCTTTTGCGACTTGCCAAAGGTGTCATCCAGCGCGGATTGGCTTACTCGCAGACCACATGTGGGATTTCAGAGATACGATAACCATGGCTGGAGTTGAAATTGTGGATAAATTTTAAACGAGTTGATATCCCTGTGGCAGGGTGTGCGCTTGATGGTGCGCCACACCGTATCAGCCTGTTAAAACTATAAATGGCGAACAAGAACAATGGCAAATGGCGATTGATCTAATAACAGGTAGTACAAACTAGACAACTACGTAACTAAACAGACTTTCTTCGGACAACGGCTGCGATTAAACTATGAGCTAGGGCAATAAATAGAGAACCAGAAGCAGATTGGCTTCGTGCACCACCTGCATATATCTATAAAGACTCGTAACAGATCTAGCATACGATATGTAGTAACAAAACTAAAACATAGTAACGTATCCGTAACGTTGGTAACGCGACCGCGAGTCTCCTGGAGTCCGCTTTGGCATGTTGGACGATAAACCTCGGCTGCGTCGGAAGCGGAAACGGAAGGGAGCAAAGCAAAAACCGCTGGCCCACTCACTCACTCACTCGATGAACCGGGTGCACTCGGTGGCCTCGATGGCGCCGTTGGCGCCGTTGGCGCCGTCCTCCTCGTCGTACCGCCGTTACAGGCTCTCGCCGATCTCGCTGTGGAACCGGTCCGCCTGCGACGACGGCCGCAGATAGCTCTCGGAGTAGACGCTCTTCGCCCGGCAGTCGTACCGGAGGCTCGCCCGTCGGACGTTGATGTCGAGCGGGGACGTTTCCCGGCGCCACCAGGCGCAGAACATGCAGTCGAGCGTGTTCCGGAACGCTTCCCGGAAGTCTCGGTTGAAGTAGGCGTAGATGAGCGGGTTGAGCGTCGAGTTGAAGTAACCGATCCAGAAGACCAGTACGACGATTATATCCGGATTCGGGCACTCGTCGCACAGCGATGTTATGATGTACCTAGTGGAAAGGGGAAAGTAAGATGAAATGTATAAATTTATCATCCTTCGCAGTAGTTTCCGCTTGAAAGTTGTGGTTAAGCTGAATGTCATGCCGTTTATTGGAGCGATGTGCAATTTAACGTTGGTCTAGGATGGCAATAAAGTGTACCAACAGTGTTTTTGTGGTTGAGACGCATTTAAAAGGAGTATTATCAAATAATTTCTATAGATTTTTTTCCTTTTAAAAAATATCCTGACTATTTCCCCAAAAAATAACCTTTTCGTTGTGTCCATATTCCATCATAATTTTATTTAAATACAAAATTTTACAAGTCTTGTTTCAAAACATCCTTTTTTACTTTAAAATGTATCCCGCATTAACTTTTGTTTTCTTAAACTGATATTTTCTACTGTCTGGGGTTTGAAGATTTAAACAAAAAAAAAAAAAAACAAGATACATTTATTCCAAGATTATCATCACAACGCAGTCTTCAAACCAACCACGATATTTGCATTTGTTATATCTTAAGTTTAAACATGTAAAAAAACCTTTACCTCATATGAATCAAGCGTGCGTTTATATTTTATAAGGAGTTGCTGGCTCTAGTGGTTAAATTTAGTAATTATATGATCGCTGGTTTTTAATTGCGCTGCGTCGTATAACCCTCTGGCTAGATTACCAGGTACAATTTCGTTTGTTTTGGCAACGAGCTTTTTTTTTCATTCCCATCACAATCTTGTGGTAAATGTAGTGTAGAAAATAAGTATGTTTGAAATGAAACATGTTAAGATAGTACGACAGCATCATTTGTAATCACACAATTCGAAGCCACGAAACACCATGCCCGAGGCATGTCCTCTGTTTCCACTCTGTGCAAAGATCACACTAAACCTGAATCCCGGTGGGAGTTATTAGCGTACCACAAACCACCGCACCGCAGCGCAAACTCACCAGAGAAAGAACGGAAGCCAGCACAGTATGAACGTTCCCATAATGATGCCGAGCGTTCGGGCAGCCTTGTGTTCTCGCTTCATCTTGATCAGATGTCGGTCCTTGGTCGGCGTTTGCTCCGCGTCCACCTCGTGCAGTGTGAGCGTCTTGGAGGAGCCGCTTCCACTGAGCGCCTCACCGTTGGTGCCGCCGCCACTGCCACCGCCCGCACCACCCCCGACGTTGTGCTGGTGCATCAGCATGGCAGTGCCTTGCCGGAGGGCCAACTGCTTCTCCTGCCGGTTGGCCTCGCGGAATATCTGGAAGTACGTGAACACCATGATCGTGCACGGGATGAAGAACGAGATGGAGCTGGAGATGACCGCGTACGGTTTGTTGACGATGAACAGGCAGCTGTCCGGGTTCAGCAGGACCTCCTTCTTGTGCTTGTCCGTCGTGTACCAGCCTGGGGACGGCGAGGGGCGGCGAAGCCAGAATGCAAAACCGAAGCCGAGAAAGGAGTAAAGAACACACACCGTACGGTTAGTCGCGTTTTATGTGAGATTTTCCTTTGATAAATGATTCATGCAGGGCTCGATGTTAATGTTTTCCGAATCGTTCGAACGCGCATTAGCGCGATAGGAAAACGGTCTTGGCGTCCTTGACTTTAGTATTTAATCAAACGCAATCTACGAAATGTATCGGAAAAGGTGAAAGCATTTACCTTCGCTAGGTAGGATTATTAATTATTCAACGTTGAATGTTAAGCTTACGGCAAAGGAAAACTATTTCGACCTTCCGGAGCGAAAGGTTTTTTACATACATCAACCCTAATTATTTCCTTTGCCGCCTGATACACGGTCGTGAGCGATTCTTACATTCCATTTCTTGTTGGAATGATAAATGCTTTCATTGTGAAAGGAATAACTTAATACGGAAAACGGTCATAAATTTGGATATAAGATAGATATAAATTAATTGCTACCGTTTGAATGCTCATGAAGTATAGAAATTATTTACACTTTAACAGTTTTCTTTTTTAGTTAACTCGTCCAAAAGATGTTTGGGTTTTACGGTTATAAATATCTTTTTTTTTTACGTTATCGATCATTTTTCTACTTACCGGCAAATATCGGTACGAATGACAACAGCGCTGGTGATATCCATGTATTTAATAACATTATTGCTACGACTCGCTTCGTCATGCTTATTGGATACTTAAGTGGTTTCACTATGGCGTAATATCTGCAGGAATAGATGCGAAAAAGACAACACAACGATGATATTTTAGTTGCGAGAAGAATAGGTGCTCCACTATAGAAGTAAAGAGTTAAGTCGTGTTTATCCTTCTAGCTCTAGTTTTTTTTTTTCGGTAAACAAAATAATAGAGTACGAAAAATACTGAACAAAATTATTTTATAGCGTTATTAAAAATTCGAAGTTCACATGATTTACATTATTTTGTTTCCATTTGTGATTTACAAATCGAGTAATTACCAAATAATTTTAAAAAATCAACAACCTATATAAGTATTAATATATTCTCTAACGACCCAAAACTAGTTCTTGCTAGTTTTTACTCTTACCTATCCACTGAAATACAGCAAAGGTGAAGTATACTAGCGGTTGAGAAGTAGACATCTAGGCTGTTCCATACATCACACATGAATGACCCAAACTTCCAGCTGTAAGAGAATGATTAAACAGTTAAACACTACTTCAACAACAAAATGAACGGCTAATAAGATATTAGGAAAGTTTATCGCTAACTTTTCACCACATCCAACGTGCCATTTTCAAATCCCCAACAATCCGACCATTAAGACATCAGAACTGCTTACCTTCCCGTTATTTGTACACTAAAGTTGAATGTCATGGCCATCATCGCCACCATAATGTCAGCCATGGCCAGCGATACGACGAAGTAGTTCGTGATGACCCTGTGCGTGCGGTAAGAAAAACAGGCAAACACAAAAAGGGAATGTTAAGTCCTTCACTTACGACACTTTTACATGGACGATCGCCCGTGTTGGTTCGACACTTTGGCCCAAAACCACCATTAGTTGCGACTTTTACACCCTAATGATACGGTTATTGACCCTTCGCATTTCCACTCCCATTAGCGCCCTCGGATCATAATTGCATTCGCACCCGAACCGGAACTGGTTTGGGTACTTTGTGTTTTGTTTAAAAAAAAAAAATCGCGCCTCCCCTCATGCCGTCTCACCTTAGCTTCCGATGACGCTTGACGGAGATGATGACAAGCAGATTGCCAAAAATGGCCGCAACTATGATGAACATCATGATGGACGCCTTCAGCACCAGCAGCACCACATCAATCCACTCACCGCTCGCCCCATCGCCACCCTCCCCACCGACAATGGAGTCCTCCGAGCCGGTGATCGGTGCGGTAGACGAGAAGCCCTGCAGCATTATGCTGCTACCGGACGCATCGAACACCGACAGCGTGTCGGCGCTGGCGGAGGTGACGCTCTCGAATGCGGATTCCGGCCCCTCCGACGCCGCCGATGCCGTCGCCAGTGCGCCAACGTTCCGATCGCGGACACTCTGGTTGAAGTAGGCACCGGTGTGGCCGGCCAGCCCGAGCGAGGAAGCGAACAGGGCCGCAGCCGACTGCAGGTGCGACGTGGATGACGAAGATGATACCATGTATTTCGACGACTCATCGTTGGAAGGATTCATCATACGGGGACAGGACCGGCACCGGCTCCACTGCGACTCCGCTGTCCACCTGCTTCACGCTTCTCGCTGCACGTCCCTTCACTTCGCGTGCGCTCACTTCTTGCCGATGATGGTGGGCGTTTTTTTTCCACACGAACAACAACAACAACAACACTACACACAGACACGCACTCGAGCTCACGCGCAAGGTTTTCCCATTTGCTGGAGCGAAACGAACGCTTGAGGCGCTACTCAGTGACACTTCATCTTTGATTTAATGATCGTTAATTTTCTGCTAGTTCTGCGAACCCTTGTACACATCTTGTTCGAACTGAAGCGAACGGCACGAACCCGGCAGGTGAGGATGAACGGCTGAAAGAGGACAGAAAATGGAGAAAGAAATATAAAATTAGAAAATTTTAACAGTAAACCAATAAACATGAGTTGTTCTATATCATGTGGTTTAGAGTTTTTAATTCCTTCCTCGACTGTTTTCAATCTAATTGAATAAACATTTGTTCATCCTTACGCTTATGATCTATGTTACTTGAAGGTTTAAACTAGATTGTCGTGTGAACGAACATAGTCATAGTGTGGTCATAGTGTAGTCATTGAAGGCAACTATTTGATTGCATACATTTTATCAGTAAAGCGTTGCATCAACCATCGTTATTAATTTCTAACCCCCTCCGCTTTACTTCCCCTCAACTGCAGGACAAAATGTAAAAATTTTAAATTATCATTTGACACGTGTCAACTGCACGTAAAATGTAGCACAAAACGACAAAGCGGTCAGCCTGGTAAGTACTTTAGCGTAAATTAATTTATAGTCCTGCAAGATGCAACTTGATGCATCTTTCTGATCCTATGTACGCAGATACGGGCGACGCGTATATTTTCCGCACAGCTTGCACGCCCCCCACCCCCTCCCCCTCCGTTCCCGTGGTCATTTCCCGTGGCCCCAGGTAGAAGATTTCCACTTTGAAGTGACGCCGTTCTTTATCAAAACATTTGCACCTGACGGCAGCCCGTCAAACGTTGGCCGGAAAGGGAACGGAAACACACGACATGAAAGCAAGTACGTCGTCTACCGGCAACCCGGCAGGCCTGGAGAACCCTTGGCACGAGCGAAATGGGTCAAAGGGTTGTGCTTGTGATGAAAGCCTGGTTTGGTATTTGATTTTTTTTTTTCTTTTCAAATTAAATGAATATGCAGAAAAGCTTCATTTCCCAGACCGAATGATGCCTCTTCGAGGTGAGGTGCGAGCCAGACGTTGCTGGTCGATGCACTTAATTTGCATGAACTATTCTAGAGCAGGAACGACGTCACCGTTGAATCTGCCACTTAATTTGATGATTAAAATTCTCATTTCTGCTCCGACTCAGTTTATTTGCGACGCAGAAAATGAGTACAGCGGTAAAAGGTTCTCCGTGAGTTTTCTACGTAATAATGATCAAACTTACAGCCAGTGCATAGAATGATTGATGATGCATTCTTCAAATCCATAGGATGCAGAAAAGTAAGCCACATAGTTAAAAACCGCATGTTGATGCAACCACATAGTATAAGAAAAGGAAATTATCCTTACTAATGATAGCTTCGTTTACGGTGTAAACAAATGGGGTCAAACACACCCACCTTGCTGGCAATGAAAGAACAAACGAATAAAAGGCTTGAGCCCTGAATAAAAAAGAGATTAAAAGGAAACAACCGCCAGCTGTCGAGCGGCACAATATGTCCAGTATACGTACACGCGGCTATGGAATGAAATTTTAATAAAGGCATTTATTCAAACTTCAGCATCCAGGGCGAGATGAGAAAATTGCAAATGCTATACATCAGAACAACATGGTAAGCCCTTTTGTCTCGGCCTTCTTTCGGGCTGCATTTCCGCGTAATAGAAAAAAACTGCTTACGGTTTTAATGCATGTAGCGCTCTGCCATTCGTTTATTGGGCCTCCTGTTTTATGCTCGTCGTCTAATTACGACCGTTTTATTCGAATGCGGATGATCCGAAAGGGGGTAAAAAACGTGAAGAATTAAGTTCAACCCGTTCAAGCCGGAAAGCGGGTATTTTCATTGCACTTTATCTTGAAATTGAAGTTAAACATCACAACGAGTGCCTGAGTGATGCTATAGGATAATCGTAAAATGGAGAAGATTGGTTTTACTCAGTACTATTTGATAGTGCAACGTTTATTTTGCAACATTCTCGTAGAATAATCTTCACTGAAAGTGTGGCGCATACACTTTCCTGGGAAATGGAAATGAAACTTTGTAGACGGCAAGCTCGGAACACAATTTATTTGCTCGCAGGATTATGCGCAGCCCCCTCTCCAGTTGCTGTTTTCACTCCAGGTAAAGGATCGATAAAAGCACTGTTTCACTACCGCTTTGGCTGTTTTAATTCATGCTTTTGCGCTTCTTTCGCTGCTTTCATTAGTTTTAATAAAGGTATCACTTGTGTTCCTTGAAGTGGTGGCGTGACTGAACGGACGTGCTTCGTTTTCCACTTGACCTCTTCGTGTACCAGTTTCGTCTGCCTACTCCGTTCGCATGCTCAAGCGTATGAGAGAAAACTCATGCACAAAAGGGTTCCAGCTTGTTGGTACTGGTGGCACGGAAGGCTCAAAGGCAGGTGCATGTCAAGTGCGACGCCTATCGGCATCTTCGCACCTGTACCGGAAACAAATGCCCGTCACATACGCACAGACGGTTTGGCCAGCTGCTGCTTGGTCGGGAGGATAACATAGATGGAAGCGTGCCCCGCCACACTTTACACCGTCTGTTGCCGAACGTCGACTCACGGATGCCCCAAGGAGCAACGTTCTGCTTTGAGCAACCGGAAGAACACCGAAAGATGCTAAAAAATGCTACTCCTTAGGCTGATGGGGTTCCTTTCCTGTTTGTTCTACGACCTTTCGCCGGAAGTGTCTCGCGACGAAAGCGTGCAAAG
Organism: Anopheles farauti No. 4; assembly: GCA_000956215.1. Classification (NCBI taxonomy): domain Eukaryota; kingdom Metazoa; phylum Arthropoda; class Insecta; order Diptera; family Culicidae; genus Anopheles; species Anopheles farauti No. 4. The sequence continues at coordinate 202 of JXWZ01001466.1, read as the reverse complement.
AGACAAATCAGAAACAGAAGGCTCACGTTCTCCACTATAGCGAGGTGAGATAAAGAGAAAAACGGATGAAATCTTTCCGTACCACCTGGGGCGAAAGTGAACGTTTCGTACGTGCCAAATATGGCGCTCGGCACAGCGTGCTTTGACACCGGGCAGTTGTCTCCTGGGGTGCGATAAATTGGCAACGCTTCCATCGGGTGTT
>JXWZ01001464.1:0-22127 GCA_000956215.1 Anopheles farauti No. 4 | reverse complement strand
ACACACACACACAAATCATTACACAACCACACACAAACATACACATACATGTACACGTACACAAAGACATCATATACTTCGTTTCCGTTGGACACGGCTCATTAACGCTTTTCTCTGCAGGAAAAGCGCTCACTGTTTGTCGCAAAGTGTTCGGAAGCGGCTTAGCTCTTGGAACGGAAGTGTTTTATGGCTAACAAAAAGACAGCGGTCTCGTCTGAATCTCGTCTGAATCTGGCAGAATTGATGAATGTTTGTAAAACGATAACGGTGTAACTCTCGAAAATGTGTGAGATGTTTCGAAAATATTTTAACAACATGGTACGAAATCGTACTAACCCTTCATGACTTTATAAAAACACAGTCACGTCACTTCCGCTTCGGAGGCCTTAAAATTCACAAAGGCCTACGAGTGATGTAGATTATTCATAAATTTAATTCTCACGTGATAGTGTGATCGTTATGACTCTTGGCTCGACGCTCATAAAACTACCTTTCAGTAAGAATTTTAACTAGGTACTACCTCAATGCTCCCTCACTGGCTTACAATTTTTACTGTGCCTTCCTCTTCAGTTGACATAAAATTTGAAACTGTTTGAGAAAAGACCGAGTCATGTGTGAATAAGTCTATGTGTGCTCATAAAAACCAGTCAAACATTCATCACCACCGTAGCGCGTGGTGGCGCCGGACAGAAGAGTGATGTGTTTAAATACACCCAGGCTTAACCTGCATGGCATCACCAATCTTTGCTTCACACATAAAAGCACATACACATACACACACACACTCATGGCAAATTACTTGGCATGTAAGCGATACCGTGACCACGAACAATGCCTAAACATGTCCGTGTCCCTTGTCCGTGCCGGAGAGGATTAGATTCAGGAGTAGTTTTTGAAAAACCCTTCGCATCGGTGGCCGTTGAATAAAAGTACACGGGCGGCTGTGTAGTAATAGGCACGGATGAATGTTCATGTTTATTTAAATTTCAGCCTTCTCAGCAGCACGGACACACATTCGGTTCACGCTGTTCGTGACGTGCAAAAAGCCGTCCCGCCAAATCGGCAGGACGCACGCAATTCTTTTGCCCGACGCTCGCAACACACGGCAGCAAAACGGTTCGATCTCGGTTCCTTCAGTTCACAATTTGCGCACGAGAAATCGCATGGTTTGACATCGCTGTGATGGAAAATATCATTCGAAACCCGTGATGGATGCTTCCACGGGTGCGAAGAAGAGACAGGAGAAAGAGAAAGTTGTGCTTCCACAGCAAAAGTACAACGGGAAAAGAAAAACAAAATAATGGAAAAGTAATGCCACCCGGGTTGGCTGCTGGAAAGTTCGCGCAGTGTGACGTTCGCTTGCAACTTATCCGTAACTAAAAAGCTTATCGTCCCTTACCCGTTGCTTCCCGAGCGGGAAACCGAATTGTTGCGAATGGTTCCGCCGGCAGGAGAGTGGACCATTCTTGTGCATGTCGGCAGACAATTTATATCGTGCACAGTTCGCGATAGTTTTATTACGAATTCTTGCGTTGATTTGATTAAAATGGTGAAGCATTTTGCTGGTTCAATACACCTTTGCAGTTTGGTTGAAGCCAAGGTTTGCTTGAGGCCTAAATTTGGCAGTATTTTTGCAGGCATCCAGACGGTGGTGGAAATGATAGTTGATTTAGGTTATTGGTTGTTTTCGGCTCTGTCCCGCGTGCAGTTTATAAGAATTTATCACCGGAAAAGCTTTAAAGTATCTTGAAAATATTCAATCGTAATGTATAGTTATGAATTATTTTACTTCAAGGAGTTACTGTTCTTTCTTGACTAGTACACAATATAAACGTTATGTAAACCCATTAGGGAAACAAAAGTTTTATATAAAAACAAACTATATGAGTGGCTAGAATTGAAACAAAATGCGGTTCCACAATGCCTATATAATCTACAGAACTTTGCAATAAAAACCGAGATGAAAGTAAGCAGTGCTTCATGTAATATGCTCCACTTCCCACGTTGAATGTCCGAGAACTTTTACCACACGAACTGTGTACGGTTGGAAGGGAATAATTGTTCTACTGCCTTAATTATCTCATTGACAGCAGTATAATTTCGTTCGGCTTAACTATGCCGAAGCCAACCGTGCGCACTGGGGCAAAAGTGGAAAGTTTGCTCAAAACTTCTTGTGCCCCCGTCGTCCGCTGGTTTTCCTTTCCACGACAAACGTCATGGTCCTGCTGGTCAAGAAGGTAAAATCTGTCTTCAATGACACTCGACGAAATTCCACCCCAACCGCTCACATGCTCATTAATGGTTTGCTCGGCTGTGCCCGTAGCCCGGGGGTGTTGGACGGGACGGGGCGGTTTTTAGCTGCAGTTACTGAGTGGGCCACCGCACACCGGGTTGGCATGATGGATGAAGTTGTGCAAGTGTCGAAACAATTTCGTCCCTCATGTTTCTCATGGAGGTGGCTAAAGAGTGCAGGAATAGCAACAAAAAAAAGTTACACTTTTCGCGAATTCCGTGTCCCCGTTTCAGCGCGTGTTATGGGTGCCCGCGACTAGTAAAAGTCCTCCGAACCATGTTGGGCAACACTAACTGGTCCGGTTTTGCTGCTGGTAGGGAGGAAACGATGTGAAAACAGGTGGAAGCGGTGGAAATCTTTGCCTCGTTTGCTCCGCTTGCTCGCTGGCTGTGTGGCAAATTTCGAAATTACTGGTGCCACTAACGCTCACGCAAGTGGAAGCCAACAGCCGAACGGGATGGTTGGGTTCTACCCACCCACAGCCCCGAAGAACCCCTTTTTGTATATGGCTGCTGGGAAAGTTTTCGGCGGAAAAGCTTGTTTATTTTCCAGTTCGTTTGTGGGCTAATAATTGAAATTTATGTTACTTCTGCACCTCCACCCCATACCCCATCGTTCGACCCGTTTGCGCTTCAGCGATGCAATTTGCAAGGTATAGTCAACCCCATTCTAAGCTAGGTTCGAGCGTGGCAATTACATGCATTTCCTTGAAACTTGTCGCACATCATGTGCACTATTTCAAAGCGTTATGCATATCAGTGTGGAAAAATAAGCACATAAAGCGCAGTAACACTAAAAACACAAAAGGAAACGGGAAAATCCCTCAGAATAAATTTACCTGATGCATGATTTTGATGACAGGAAATGTTAAAGCAAAATTTAATTGAATAACATCAAAAGCCTGTTACAGGTTTGTACGAGACATAACGTAAATGAGAAAAACTTTTTCATTTGTTTTTATTCGCGTACTTATACGAGATCAAACGATAACGAATAACATTCGAAGTGGTTGACTTACTAAAGCTTGATTGTATGGAAAAAGTGCTGCATGTAAATTGAACTAATAAAAAAATGTATATGTAATAGTTTAGTTTAATAAATTATATCTCATTAAAAAAAACATAATCCATGGATTGATCGTTACTGTTCTGAAACTATCGGTAACCCTTATTTTGTATGAGAAATTCTTCGTAAAATATAAAGTTTAACTATGTATGCTAGTGTTAAATGCTCTGAATTCATCAGTATTTCAAAAGATTTAAATTGTATTTTTTCTAAAATAAATGCTTGTTAGTTTTTATTACTAACATATGTAATAATAAATAAAATCGAATGATCGATAATAAATAATAATAAATAAAAAAATCTAATTCATCTAATATTGATTCGATAATAAAATCGAATCAATATTACCATGTTACATTCTAAAATTATCTTCATGAATTTAAAAAAATGGTACAATAGTATCTAATTTTGAGATCGTGTGTTCAAAAAGTGGCTCTCTCGCATGAGGTAAAAATCTCTGAATCATTATTTCTTTGTGCAAGAAAATTCTTCACTTATGTGAATTGCAACAGATGAAAAGAAAATCATTTCTAACGTGTGATAAAATTTATCGCAATTTATCGCACCTTCTCATAACTCTTGCACATTCAATTTGTCGTATATAAGCGCTTGGAAGGACACACCGTTCGCAAAGATATCCCCTCGCGCGCGGATGTAATAAAATGTTTTAAATTGAGCAATCCACTTATAATAGAATAATTTATTAGCCTCTTGGCCGGGGCGAGACCGGGCGCATAGCCACCACACACAGCACAATCACTTTTCTGTCGCCAATCTTCGTTCGTTCCTAAATGCTCCCCGTTCGGAACCAATAATTGCGGATACCACACTGTGGGGACCAGTGATGGCATAATAAAACCTACCACGGAAGCCAATAAATTACGAATCTTGTGGTTATCATCGTGTGCTGTGGTGGCGTCTCGTGCAAAACTCCCGAATGCAACCTCCCGCCAACCGCCCGTGCTGCGTAAGTCGTGCAGCAGTATGAAACGCTAATGAATGCTGACTATGAACACGCTGGGAGGGACGCTTTCGCTCGCTGGTTACACCGGAAACACTGGCAGCAGCGTTGGGCGATGACGGTCAAGGCACCACGGTATCGGTGCAACTTCCGATTCGACAGCTACAACGAATCAGGAATGCGATGAAAGTAGCACACCCACCAAGAGGTCGCACATCTTTGCCACTATCGATGATTTTTTTTTTTGCTAGCGCGCAATTTTGCGAGCGCAATGCCATGCAGTGTGGGCCATCTGCTGGCCTTTATCTGTCTTAAATCGTGCACCCCTTCCGGCAAATGAGAATAAACCGGCTCGGTGTAGCTACACTGGGCGAAAGGGGAATGTGGTCGGATGATCGAAAATTTTATTTCATTAGTTCCATCCGAATGCGCTACGGAATGTAATGCTCGTTCGTGGAAATGCTTTTTCTTCATTCCTGATTGCAAACCATGCGCTTGAAGTTTGAAGCCAAACGGGAAGAGTGGAGTTTGGAGGAGGCAGATGCAGTGGCGGTGGCATAAATCTGCCATCTACCGAAGGCGGCACTTGGAAAAAGCTCATTTGCATCAAACAGCGCTAAGCAAAAAATGGGCAGCGACCATCAGATCCCGCCTTTTCCATCCTCTCCTGCAGCCGAGATGATAACAGTAACATGTGAAATAAATGTTCCACCACTCGTGCAGTTTTTTTTTCTCTCTCTCCTGCATTTTCTATATGCAGCAAATGATTCCTGATCACGATTTGGCCATTTCGAAATTCATCGTCCTTTGTCCAATGTCCGGGGTTCGCGGTGAACGCGTATTCACTCTGCCGGGGGAACCGCACAGATCACAAACTCTCCAAAACGGTCGTCTGGAACGATCTGAAGCTTTTGTATGTGCGGATAGTCTGTCCATTGGACTAGGGAATGAGTCAGCAGCAAGGTTCGCCCGTCCGGTTCGACGTCAGGGAAAACATGAGACCGATCGATAGAGACACAGTTACCGAACATCGGCTTCTTCTCCCATCCCTATAACCTTGGTGTCTCTTGGTACGTCTTCTGATAGTCATTTTGGTCTTCTGCTTCTTTCGACGCCATACGGATAGATGGAACCGGAATCGATGTCGTTCTCGGGCATCCATGGATGGTCTTGTGCCACTACAGGAGGGTTTTTATCATTATTTTATAGAAAAGCATGATTTACATTGCAAATTGATCTCTTCACGTTCTACTGTGACCATCGTCGCGACAATCCTCCTCCCCTCGATACTACATCGAGAGCGATGGGTACAATAGGTTCGGTTCAGTTTTTGCTTACCTTCTTAAGGTTCATCTTATCGCTACCGTTCCACGTCTTGCCGATCCCCGTCCAGCTTCTATCGCCGTCGTATGTTCCCATTCGAAATTTCAACCAGTCTGATAACTTAAAAAAGGAAATCCAAGCACCCTCTGCTCACACCGGTTAGCTACTCTCCCGGGCTAACGTTTCTGCCCATTGCCCAGCATAGCTGATGCTTTGAATAATTTAATTTGAAAAAGGTGGATTGTGTCATGATTTATTCAAGAAATCGTTGGGCAAGATGTTTTCAATCAAAAGGTTTGTGGGTTTTAAGTCAATCGGGTGAAGTATGAGCACCAGATGTATATTAAGCTTTTCTTGTTTTGAAAAGCGTTTTACTTCAACGCGTAATGAAGAGAACTTGTCTCGAACAAATGTTTCTTTTATCTTTCCGGTTCACTTATTTAGAAACCCCATACGATGTTTGGTAATTATTGCAATGTTAACAAATGCCTCGAAATTTGAAGAATCTATCCTGAACTGGAATTTTCCATCCGATTAAGCAGCAAACATTTTCCTGCTTAACCTATTGCAGCAGATTTATTTATTATTTTGGAAAAAAGACATCTTCACTCGTCCACACAACACATGCCATTTAGAATGGGTTGCTTGATGAATTGATAAATAGATTGCGGGTAATCTTCCACTCACATCGATACATGATCGTTTATCTTCGGATTTATAAGAGCATCACACCCCCGAAAGCATTCAATGCTACACCATTCCGGAAATTGCTCAATGGAAGGGAAAAGCAATCGCAAACGCTTTCCTAGCGAAACATACTGACCGTCGGATTACAGTCCGGTGATACGACCATCCGCTGAGCACTATCTGCACGGACAGCGGTGCCGGCCACTGTAAGGGAAGTAAGATTTCCGACTAATAAGCGCAATTTGCTCGTTGAAACGATAGAAGAAGCTTTAGTTTGATCGAGCGCAGCCGTTCAGCCCGGAACGATCTCCCATTTGTCAGACCGCACCGCCGGCGAAAGCGAGGGACACCGCTCGGACTTGCATTGAAGTGTAAACGGGACGAACATTTCCTCTCCAACGAGCAAGCGAACGGTAGCCCTAGATGAATTTTATTAATTCTCCACCACTAAACCCAATGAGCTTCGTGACTTTCAACTTTCTACCCAAGATTGATCCTTGCGTTTGCACTTTTTGCACGACGGTGGTCAATGCGAAGCATGTAAGCGTGCTTCAACGATAAAAGCGCCGCGAGCGCAGAGGAGTGATGAACACTCGAAAAATATCGTGATTTATCGATGATTAGATAAACTCACGCGCAACGATTGAGAGCTTTATTTACTCTAGCACGGTCAAAAGGGATTCTAATGAAGCGTTGCCCGATAATGAAGCGGAACGATGAGGGCAACCCAATGAAGACGCAACACGAACACGCCGGAAGGAAATTAAAACAAAACCGTACAATCTGTGCGATACGTAGCAAAAAGGAAAGTTAATTCCGCTCGCAGAACCGAGTGATATGGGACGAATCGGTAATGAATTGGTCGTATCTTGTATCTTCACCGCTGTACTTAACACTAATCTCTTTTTCTACTTTTTATGTAAAAATCTGTACATCCTCTACGAAATTACATAACAGGAAATATTTGCTTCAAGTATTACTTTTACTTCCGCTTTATTCACAAATAATTGTATAATAAATGTGAAAAATAAGTGAAAAGATTAATTAAAATAAACACCGAATCAAAATGAGCTATCAACTGAGCGAATTAAATTAAATGTGCCTAAATGATGGAATCATTCATTTCAAACACGACCTAATCATAAATTGCTTGTTTATGACTTCCATTAGATTCAACAACAACAAAAACTTTGGCAGGGTAATTAACTATCAATAAGCTACAAGCGAATGAAGTTTCGGCCTGAGGTAACCAGCTGGCCCAACATACAACACTCTATCACGCACGCCAGTGTTGGCCCATCTGTCCCTTCACTAGGTGCACGGTCATCTCCCGAAATCGGTTCCGAAAATATGAGCAATTTCCGCATACACTTTCCTTTCACGAAAAGACCCTTCTTGCCCCGGCAACAAATCAGTCTAATTTGTAGCAATTTTTCAGCTTCCTCAATCTCCTGCCGGCGGCGAGCATCGAAGAATTTATCAAACGAAATTTAAGTGCCTCGCATTCCGGGTAATAGACCTACTACTTCACCCGACGGAACGGTGGAACGACGTAGAAATTACTTACCCTACACCATTGCCCCTTCTATCGACGCCAACCGTAGACCGGAAACTTCCAACGTGCAAGCGCTTTTTTTTTGAGGACTCTTATTAAAAACCCAATCGTTCTCATTTAAGCTCTCGGACATATACACACACACATACACACCCTATGAACTGCTGGTTCGTGACCCAACGATATGGTCGATTGAATAGGGTAAAATTCTTCCATGCTCTACCTACAATTGCCTTGCGCTCAGATTCCTTTTTTTTTTTAATCCACTCACACAAACACACCCATATTCTTCGCCCCCGATGGGGCTGTGCACCGTTTTACACGTTTCCAAGCCAGAGCCAGGTTTAATTGCACATAAATTATCGCCACCGGTTGGCTGAAGTATATGCTCCGCTCCACCGTGTGACGTTTCTGCCTTGGCATGGATTTTATTTTTCACCTTCACCTTTTCCTTTTCGGACCGGATTTGGGAAGGATCATTCGGAACAGTAAAAATATTGGCACGGGCGTACAGCTTGCATCCAAAGGTAGAGGCCAAGAAATGCGCGGGCCAACAAAGTTTGGCTTCATGGAAGCGAACCTGCGCTTCCTGACGAGGGGGATACAACGAGAACAGGAGCGTCGCAACAAACGACTATACCGTGTACGGTTAGGTACTGGAATAAGGAACCGCTTGCATTCTATGACTGTGCCGCCATACTGTGTTGCCTAACATTAATAGCTTCACACGGTACAACCTTGGGCCTCGGTTTGCATCCCGTCGCGACTATTAATTTCTCCTCCATTCCGGTCGTCTTTGTGCCGGCTGTGCCATTACTACAAGAAGAAGCGACGCGAGACTCTTACGGTTGTGCCCGGTTGGCTGCTGCCGCTGCTGCCATTACCATTGGGAGCGTTTCTGCCGTGAAATCACTGACTGAAATTGTAAGTGGATACCCCACTCGATTGCAGTTTCTGTCGACATGAGCGTTTGGGAAGCGCGACACTGGGGACACCCGCTGGCGCAGCAGCGCATGTGAGTGTGCGGTGATGCATGAATCAATCTTCTTGCCGGCTGCCGGTGCCTGCTGCTAACTCAGCACTGTTACCAGCACCAGTTGGATGGTACCTTACGAGACGGTGGAAGGTTCATTCACGGTTCGCTCCAACGTCGGTCGCGGTTGTAGCGAAGACGGCTGATGCAGATTTGTGAGGTACGGTGCACGGCGCCAACCCATTATCAGGTGCTGATGATATGCTGAGGCGGTGCGACCCGGGTGCACATAATTTATGATCACACTCGCTCACATAGAGGTGCTCCACTGGCCTGATATGCGACTTACCTAGAAGAAAAGGGTAGGGAAGGGCAGAAAATAAAATAGAATTAGCACATTTGCAGGATAATCCTTTGGATCATAAAATGGTAAGTGAAACAGTGCCGTACAGCAGCAGGTCGGTTGGGCCATCGGTCACTGTCAATTAAATGTGGCTCCTGAGTGGACAACCGTTCAACTTCCCAGCCACTAGTAGCGGGCTCTCGAAATGATGGACCCAAGGAGACTCTGGTGCTTGATTTTATTCATAATCAGTAGCTCAAATAAATTGTGCACTACTCTCGCTAGCGCCACGCACCCTGTGAAGAAACCTCAGAGCCTTACGGTGGCATTACGTTAGTATGATGTAATAAGAACGTCATAAAAGTCACCAGCCAGAGGATTCGAGTGCTCTACTTGATTCAAGTCGACTATGCTATTCGCTATGAATAAACAATAAAGCTCCCAGCGGAATGTTATTCATTAGGTTATGCTCTGGTTCTTCTCGTTCATCGCTCATGATTGACCATTAATTTGAAAATAGTAAAGAAGAACTATCTTGAAGAATATTATCCTTCCAAACTTAGCAGCTCAATCATTCAGCTGGACCAATGATAACGAAGGACAACTACTAAAGAATAAAATACAAACGAAGAACTCTTCTTGTACAGTTATATTATTCATTGGTAGCAGATAAAATATTCTTCACATTCTCATTCAATATCCATTCGAACGGTGAATTTCTTATTCCAACGTGACATTTGATTATCAAACCAGCAGCAAGATCTCAATGCGGATGCAGGTTTCAGCAGTTTCGCTCTCTCGTATTGCTCCCCGTAAAGTAGTTGGCAAATTTTCTCTGCGCGTACGCATGATAAAAAAAACGTAGCTTGTTCGAAAGAGAGAGCTTGTACTTTGGTAATCCGCATTCCACGTACATCCACCGATTGCTGAAATGCCAGACATTCATGTCACTTATGACTTCGCGACTTCCGTTCCTAGTGCGTACGGGCAGGTGGAAAGCTACGCTTTGCCATCGCACCTTCAATTGCCGTTTACTGGGGATTACACTAGACTTGCCGTTTGGGCGAACCCTTCAAGCGCTTCCATTTCGATTTGCAATGCACCGGAACGTCGGCACTCGTTTAGAACGCGAAAACTAAGAAAAACGCTGTTCTGCACCCCATTTTCCAGTAACTGCAAGCTGAGCATAAAGCGATTGTGGGAAGCAAAACAAAAAAAACTTGTAAACGGTCGCTCGTCCGCCACCTAAGTAAGCGGAAGAAACAGCAACCAAGTGTACGAGTAGAACGCGAACATATGGAGCAAAAGTATTAAGCTATTAAAGTAATGCCAGCAGTCATTACGTGCCTGGACTGTAGTGCTTCCTTTTTCAAACGTGCGCCCATAAGTACTCGTCCCCCGTTTCGTGCCGTGTATTACCGTGACCAAACGACTACCTCATGTAGAAGGAGATGGAGCACGGATCTACGGTGTATATCTAGTCTGAAAAAGTTTCTAGTAAAAGGCATGTGAATTACTTTTCTTTGCGATGAAACCGAAAGGATTTGTAAACCGTAACCATTTTAGCTAGTCTTTTAGAATAATTTGTTACACTAAATCATGTTCTATCATTAATTGTTCCAAGAATCATATGTTTGCCACATAATAAAACATTGTGGTTGTCATAGTGATTTCTTGGAAGCAGTGATTTAATTTTTGTCTCCGATTCTCGGAATGATTCCAACAGTACATTAAGTTCTTTCATTGCAAGCACCAAGGATAAAAAATGTGAAGATCTGGAAAAATATAATTATGTATACAAATCGAAGTATTTGTTAATTAAAATTAATATGGATATGCATACTATGAATTCGAAACGTATCGAGTCCTGGTACAGGACGAATCGATAATATTTTTTTGCGTTATATACACTTTTCAATTGCGTTATTTAAAATAATGACAAACTGCAAATTTGGAAAAAGATTATAATAAAGTTACTAATTTTGTTACACAATTGTGAGTTGTGACAATATTCATTGTGAAATCAAAACAAATAAATATCGGGTGAACGGAAATAATCATCACTGCTTGGAAGTGATCATGCCACAGCAATTGTAGCGAGTGTAAAATTAATTTTGTGCGAGTGTAAAAGCAATTTTGTGTAGAATTAAAGAATCATTGCTGCCGATTATAACAGAGAAACAAGAGAAAAAAAAAACAAAATAATTCAAGTTTAACGATTTAATGCCTCTCATGATAAAGGCGTTATTTGTCGCCGAATTACATGTTTCGCTCAAATATTTGACAGGAGACAGTCATAATGATAATCGTAAGTTATAAATTGATACGTCGAATGACATTATTTACTTGTAGGACCTGCTTTAATGTTTTCTATTGTCTCCAAACCCAAAAACGAATCACGCCCAATTTTCGCTTACAAAAATAAAATATCCCATTTCCCACTTTCATTGCTTCCGAACCTGTAGTTAAAAATTCGAGTGCAAATGAATTCAGCATCAATTTGTAGTTCACGTTCTACGACATGCGCTGTCAACAATTTGGATCGGTTGGTAAGAACAAAAAGCGTAAACTATTCCCCGAACGGACTGAAACGTAATTCAGCGTAAAACGACGAAATAATAGGATGTAAAATTGCTTATTGTCACATTAATTACATCAATCAACCGAAAGCAAGCTACAGGTCATTCTCAGAGCTACAGAGTAATCGTATCGAGCCGTTTCTCGCAAATCACTGTATCAATCAGACTAACACGTTCGACGAGAAGCGCGACAAAAAAACGCGCTGACCTATCCATGGCAATTATTTGGACAGTTTTAATGCGCACAGCAGCATTTTACACTCCATTGATTTTTGGATGCGCAACGGTGCGTGCGAACTGGAACACCATTCCCGGTGTGTGGCTCCGCTTAATCGGTTGCAAGCTATAAAAAAAAACAAAAACGAACACGTTTGTCATCCAAGTACGGCACATAAAACCAAAGCGTAGTGGGCAACACGGCCGTTGTCACGTACCTTGACGATGACCGATGACAGCAACCTGGCAAGCGTGCACCTGTTCCAGCGTGCGATGCACTCGAAACACACGTCACAAGCGCGAGTGAGACCAATTAAATGGGACCAAAGCGCATATCAACTGTTTGAAGCAAATAACTCTGCGGTTTTTTAGCAGCAAATTCGAGCAAAAAACAAGGTATGATCGATGTGAAACGACACCGAAACAAAATCGGTGCCAGTCAGCAACCGTCGCCGCCACAGACCTTCCCTTCCAACGACTGTCACAATTTGTCACACGAATACCGCACACATCCCTCGCGAAACTGTTTATGTATGTTTAATTATAGTTTCATTTCCAGCTTCCCGAAAATCAATTACACCATCAAACAATTTGCTCCCGTTTCGGAAATGGGGAACCCGGTGAGCGTCCCTTTAGGGGTTCACATTAGCTAACGCCGGCGCGAACTTATGCGAAACCACCGTTCCGATCGCGGTATGATACGTAGTCCGTGGATGCTGCGGTACAGTTGACCTAGGATTGTGATCAAATCGAATGTCATTTAACATCACATTAGTGCTCAGCATACAACCCCCATTGCACCTCTGCGTGCTGCGTCGTCCATTTGCATACCGGTTTGGGTGGGATGGCGCATGGATGCACTGATTTCCGAACCGATTGGAGGTTGGGTTTCCAACAACAAGGTGCGATCCGGCAAGAGGTGCGGAGATGGAGATGGAGCAGAAGGCCGGAGGGTAGCATGCACCGGAGCTGCCAATTTTCTGCTCTAATGCTCATTTTCATGCAATCTGCCCATCCTTTTGCCGTGGCACGTGTCGATCCATCGAACGATTATGCCGAGCACGGTATGCAGCGTGTTAAATTAAATAGATTAAAATTCGTATCCGAAAACCCCGAAATGTTGTTTACTGCCCCGCTGTTTGATGTCGAGCTAAGCCGCTTTCAGGATGGCTGGAAGTATGAAAGAGGAATTTTAGCAATCGGAGTTGTTCCTTTTTTTATATCGTTTTGCTTGACCGGTGCGCAATTTATGCAACAAATCCAAAACTATTTCAATATAATTACCTACACGATACGGGCCCTTCACTTCCTAAACCCCCTTTTCCATCGGCTACGCCCACAGTAGTGCATTAGGAGCCATACATTTTCCCGAGCAGCTGAAGCTGCGTCGTGAGCCGTTGATTGTTTTCCAGGAAATTGGGTGCCGCAAACAGAGGCAGAGGAGGAAATCGTGCTCCGTCGGTGTGATTGAATAATATCCGTGATGTACCCCCGATAAAGGTATCCGGGGATAGGGCGCCGCATCGGGTGGCTGCATCGATCTGCCGTGCGGGAAAAACCAACCCTATCGTCTGTAACTCATCGTCCGTACTCCCCGTACGGGCCGGGTACGTCCAGCCGTTGACGCAAACACCAAACTTCCGGATGCTCGCCACCCATCGAAACACCGCAACCAGCGTTGCAACGTGTTGCTGCTACATCCGAGCGTAATTGCATTGCTGCAGAACACGGAAAATAACTGCCGCACAGTGCCCGGTTCTGCGACGCGGATGCGCTGCGCCTGGGACTGTGCGAGGATTACGAAACTAACATCGTGTCAGATTGGTGGTTTTCCGCTCATCCGATCGCTCACTTTTCTCAACCGGGTCCGCTTCATCATGCCGGTACGCGGGAGAAGGATGCTCATAAACCATCCCTCCGGAGATGCATTCCGGTCGCCTGGGTCAGCGCCTCATCGCGGCTCACCACACCGATGTTGTTTGCTGCAATTTATGACTTTTGCATTCACATTTAGCACCATAAAGCCATCCGCCGGGTGGAGGTGATGGTGGTGGTGGGTGCTCTTTTGCTGCTACTACTTCAGGCCCAACAAAAATCATTTCGTAATTGCCAGTAACCCTTGCCAACACGCCAGCCAGTCAGCGTGCAAAATGAACAGTGCAATATTTGCCAACCACCAGGCCCGGAGATTTTCATGTGGAGAGAAAAATTAACTCCCCAAAAACTACCGTATTCGGTCTCCGGTTCCGCATTCCTCGCGAAGGTCCCGAGCGGGAAAACAATAATGCATACTCTCACACGCGGTGGCTATCATTTAACAACAACATTACACGGGATGGCACTCGTTTCGTTGTGGATGCGAAAGACCCGGTCGATGTAAAGTATTCGTGTTGTGGTTACAAGCGCACTGTTGCTTACTGTGATAACGATTACGCGGAATAACGAACAGACCAACCGGGGACGGGTTGAGGTCGTTACGTACGGGCACGGATCGGGCAATCGTTATTGCACCGGCAATATGTTATAAACTTACTTTGCAAACATCGAAATGGAACAACGCCAACGCCAACCTGATGATGAAATTCATTGTAATTTTTTTTTATACACCTAAGGGTGTTCAGGCGTTTCTTATAACAAAGAGATTCTAACAAAGAGATTTTGTGTAAAAAGATGAGAAAAAAATAAATTTCTGACGGTGCATCTTTAAGCAAAGCTTTTGATTAAACAGATTTTGTACCGATTGTGTAAAAGGAATGTATAGAAAATAAATTGCTGATGGCCATTCTCAACTCAATGTGCACGTTCTCAATTGTTTATGTGATCAAAGGATTCCAATAATGCTTTGAGAATCTAACATTCCCATCTGAAGAGTTTCTGAGATGAGTGATTGGGCAAGCCATGGTATTATAAAATATAAGGAAGTTAATCAGTGAATTTTTTTAATTATAAGACCAATTACTTAATACGATTTTACGTAATAGTGTATGTTCGCTTTTTAGCGAACAGAGCTGAGCTTTTTCGGTATTAAACGATTTGAAAGATACACAATTGATTTTCGGTAATTTTAAGCATTTGCTAAAACTTCGTCCGATCACCAGTTTGTCTATCTCCAAATGCGAGTGTAGATCGAACCTGGATCACTTTATCGCTTTATTTCCTAATATCTTCATTCGTTAATGAGAATGAAGTCAATGGGGTTAGTGGTCCTCTCACTTGAGTCGGACGCGACGACAATGTATAGTGGTGTAGCTGATATTGCTGACAGTGCACTCTATCGTTTCGGTTTTGTATACCAATTAAATAATAGATAAAAGTATTGACTATTGTCATGCGTTGTTGGCTGGTTGAGCTATAATTTTCTTTGTATAAAATATTCTGACCAAAGTGAGGCTAAAATAACATAGAAAACTGTTTTTATCCTCTTTATATCCATTAAAATCTTATATCCATAACAATTAATACCACTTTTTACTTACACGGGATCATTACTGAAGTAATGGGTTCTACATTCGATTCGCTCCAGTTCATTCTTTGCAGATATCCGCTTGTACGTTCCACCGTCGTTGGTTAATTAATTTTACCTTACACGGTGGTGGAGCCTGCTCCAAACTCGACACCATCATGTAGTTCTACGGACAGAACTCTGTGAGATAGCCGGACTAATTGAATCCTTAACTGGCGTGGCTCGCGATCGACCGGCGACTCGGAGGCAACCGTTTCTACTTTCCAACGACGTCACAGAAAAACGATGGCCAGAAACGAGTGGTGCCCGTACCGTCGGTCCGATATCATCCGAAAACTAATGACCGCAATTAAACCGAACAAATGACGTTCATCTCCTCGCTAATTGTCGCTCAGCTGCTACCGGACCCGGCTCGCACTGGCTCTCAAGACGACCATACCTGGTGTTGGGTGTTGTACACGCTCCTACATACACTCGCTTTACATGCACCTTTTTTCCTATGCTCATAAGTTAAGCCTCACTGTAGGCGACAGGTAACCCTGCTGATTTTGTTTCCCGGTCGACAACGATTCTATTTTTATGCTGCAGCCCTTCTCGTGTTTATTTCGCCAACTTCTAAATGAACTCGCAATGAACCGGGTCCGGTGAGCCCATCCGAACCATCTTATCTTTATTTCCTACCTGTTCCGGTTTTCCACCAAGTAACGAAAGCGGAAGTATCCATTACTTCAATTAAACGGTTCATGAAGGAAGCCTGGCAAGAGAATGACTATTTTCCAGATAGCAGCGACAACGGGCAGGACGATTTTTGACGTTACCTGCAGCAGCAGCAGCAGCATACAAGGCGGTGCGGTAGGAAATGCAAATTTTGTAGCATTTTTTACGGGAATAATTATGAAAACTCTGCGCCCGCAGAACTGCCGGTAGCTCCGTTCGTAAAATGTTTCTTTATCGGCCCAGTTCCTTTTCTCAACCCGTATTCTTTTTCACCCACAAATTAAGACCGTAAGCAAGACCGGGCCGAGGACCGAATCCTACAAAAAAAAAAATAAAAAAGGCTATCGCTGGTTTGGGTTCAATCATTTTTCCGCATCATTGACATCAGGAGCTCCGAGTCCGAGGAACCGGCATAGGAGCAACCAAGACAAAAGACGGGCCCGAAGCCATCCGGAAGCAAACCGGCACCACCGCCGCTTGCTTGCACTTCGGCGAGCATCAAATAATGTAGTAAGTTTCGTAAGCAAGTTTTAGTCCTCGAGGCAACCCGGGGCTTGTCTCCAGCTCATCCATTCCATTCCATCCCTCGGTGAGGGTTCGGGGAACCCTCTTTTGCGGGTGGAAGTCTCCTTTCACCCGCTGGAGCGGAAATGGAAAAATCGTCGCTACACGAAGCAACCCCTGCCATTCTACGAAGACATGATGAAAACAATGATAACGACTGGGTGGGTTTTGGGGGTAAGGGATTGACTATAAGTAGACAAAACTTGCCCCGGGTCACAATTTTGAGCTTACTGCTCATCCGCTCTTCCCTGTACCTTTCGAATCAAACCCCCGCAAACTACGCCCTCGACCACCGGGTTTGGCTATCGAAAATCGCGGTAAAGACATCAACCTGAGCACTGCCGGTATCAGAATCAGTTTCGGAAGTGACGCTGGTATGGTTGGGGAAAAAGGAAACGCTGTATAAATATAGCACCGATATGAAGGATCCGTTTAAATCTGCGTTGCCTCCCTCCGGCTGTCCCCACAAGCACCCGATTGGGACGACGGAATAAGCCGTCGGGTTGGTTTCAGATCGTACGGTTTTTGGACCATGGAACGGATATTTACCGATGAAGTTCTAATATCCTATGCTGTTTGGATTTTCTTAAAACGGACTTCCACTCTAGTGGCTTTGTTCTTTCTTGGAATCCGGACCACTCGGTAAACCTCTCTTGAATCTTAAGAAGGATCACATGGGTCTTGCAAACCGAGTGTAACATAACCGAACGCAAAGGGGGGAGGACGGTTTGGCAGGGAAGGTTGTGGTTACCGGGATAAAGTTTTATCCGGGGATGAAAATGCATTTCCTAGCAGGACCGTTTCTAATGAAAGAAATTTGTAAACCCTATGTTTATATATTGTTCCTGTAAGAACGGAAGTATGGATAGAGCACGCAAGTATGGATACAAAAATACTCTCAAAAATACTGTGATTTAAAGTGTATTGGAAGCGATTGTCAGGCAATGTTTTCCTGAATTTAAATATAACAGTATAAAACCCAACGAAATGAGACGAGTTGTGTGTGTTATAAATTCAACTGTGCTACCACTTTCTCCAAATGTCATTAGCTGGGCCTTGCTTCCGACAGTCAGGATTTCCATTGTTAAGCCTTTACGAATGTCGAGCCCGTACGTCCCACTTTAAAGAAACTCATTTACTTTAAATTATCACTTTGGCAAAGGTTTTTTGGCTTGTTATCTACTATTCCATTGTCCCCATTTCGTACCCATAAATGTGGCCTCGGGCGGAGGAAGTGACGTGGAAATGATTTTGTTTATAGTGTAATTACAAAAACTTCCATTCATTAAGATAATTCCATTCCAATTAAATGTTCTTTATGCACGGTGTTCCACGGAATGAGCATCCGGTTTGCCTTACTTTATAGTTTGCATAGGGAAATGTTCTTTTAACTAGTTTTCGATCGAAAGATTTGTTTTTTTTATGGCGTTTTGCTTTTGCTTCACACAAATTGAAGTCGTTGAAGTTAGCATCGAAAATTCAAATCTTTCCGCACTTGTGGGTCCCAAATAGATGGTATTACTGTAATAACCACACATCGCACTCAAATCAACATCAAATTGTGGTAATGCTATCGTGCATTTATTACGTTATTCGTTTTCTTTATCCAGAAGAACTTGTTTCTTATGAGAAGCGCTAACGAAAATTAGAACCATGTGATAGAGATAACCCATCGACAATTGCTATACTGATGGTTAAGAAAGTTTTGAAAGTTTTACCTTACAAATATTGCTAGCTGCAAATGCGATTCATCTTCGAGTCACAACTTATTAAAGAGTACAACTTAGGCAAAGCTAGATTACGCTTGAACATCATGTAATTTTCGTACCGAATGAGCAGGACAGAAACAGTGCTTCTATGTTATGTCAATGTCATCTTTGTTCTCCCTGTAGAATCTCTGAAATGATTTAAGTGCAACAAAAGTTCAAACTGAGTTCAAGTGTTCAATAAGTTATCCGACATTTGCGAGCCTCCCTTAATCGTCTTAATTTTCGCGACGTTCTGTCGACGGAGCTGCCGAAACTAAACGCTCTCCATTACGGCTAGACAGCAACCCTCGGATCTTAGTAGGCGATGGTGGGTTGGCAGGAATATTGTAATTATTTCCCGTGTGATTTATCGATGCTAATTCAATAATAAATTAGCTCTAAATTATTGGACCTAGCCGAACTCATCCAACCGGGTTTGAATCATTCCACCCAAAGCTTTCCTAACCCGTATCATGTGTCGCTCGGTTCAGGGCAGTTAACAATCTCCACAAAACCCAAGAACCAGCAGTCACTAGAGACAATGTAATTGAAACAGTAAATTATCGAAAAGACGACTCCCACACAACGAGATGTATGCTTGTGGGGCAAAAGTGTGTCGAGCAGGACGCAAAAGTTCATGTGGTATTCAGGGTGAACGTGTCACAGCGAGACCGAGAACAGCTTCTGTAAGGTTGGCTTGAGGTACGGGTAGACAAATGGATCAATCCTGCAGGAGGTTGATAATGGTACGGTAACGGTTGCAACACCGATGTTTAGGCACTTACATGTTTTCTTTTCAGGAACTGTCCGCGATAATTTCTTGTGATGTATTTTCACGTAACCTTTCTTTTTATCTTACGATTTCCTAATTTCCACGCCGATCTCTTGTTTCAGCGTGCATTGCGTTCAAGGGCTTACTTTTTTATCCACAATCTTCTACACCTAAGTAAACGGCGCAGTTGATGCTTTGTACCAAAATATGAACATGAACGTGTGTGTGCACCATTTGTCATCTTTACGAAGATGTGTGCGTGATGCTTTGCACAGTCATCCTATAGAGCGAGAAAGCTAATATGGTCCGATTCTATCTTCATGAACGTGTGACAAGGGCAAATAATACATCACAACTGTCTCGGAAGCTGTATTCCGTTGACAAACTGCTGACAGACGGTTGCTGTCTTGTCAGAGAAAATATTTGCCCTTAATTACCTGGGTTGCAGATTGCATGCGTGCAAGAAGTGAAAATAGTACGTGCATTTCGCGAAACAAAAAGTTCATCTAAACGCATCACGAAAATGCCTGTTACGTGGTTAGGACAAAACTATCAAATTCAGCAAATCAACGGTCAGTGCATAATCACGCGCAACGACAGCCCCTATGGATTCCAAATGAAGGAACTGTTTGCCCGAGGCATCCCGAGGACCTTTGGTCCGGACGAGTTGGTGCCGATTTTTTCGAAACCGGGCATCATTCACTCCATCCGGCTGCTGATGGATTACGATGGCTGCAACAGAGGCATGGCGTACGTAAGCTACGTGAATCCGACGAGCATCTACAACGCGATGCATCAGCTGAACGGGTTACGCATTTCAACGCACGAGCGCTTGCATTTGAGCAAGAGTCAAAACTACCGCTGCATTTACATAATCAACATTTCGCCCCATATTTTGTTAGAAGCTATGTACGAAATGATAGCCAGACTAACTCGCATCAATTCTGTACGTAACTCACCATTCGATCTCAGTCTATTGTGATCTTTGTAAATTGTGATTTTTCTTTATGTTTTAGTTTAAAATATGCACATTACAAGGAACGAGGACAAGTGTAAAGATAGTCTTCGACACCCATGAAGATTCCATCCGAGCTGGTCAAAAGCTGAGCTACTATCGTGCTCTGTTCGGTCAAGGAAGCAACGTCGTGCATAACTAATTAGGAAAGCAAGAGGGCATCAGCTTAATACGTGCCTGATTAGCAATTATTTACCTTTACTTATCTCCGTTTTATACGTAGTTTTTCCACATAAGCTATTATAACAGTATCTTTTCTTGATTTTTAACATAACTATTAAGTTATTCTGAATCTCATTTGAACAACTCATTTCTTATAATTGGTTTTTCTATTATTTTATTTAATTTCTGTTTGAATGGAATTCAATTTGAATGCGATAGATGTTAAACAATTTGGAAAAAAAACTAATACACGTTAATCTATCACCCTATGATTGCACAAAGAACACTTCAACGAACACTAATCTATCCAAAAATGAATTTAATTGTTAGCTGTGCCTGAATTATGTTTGTTGATCATCATCCTGATAAAATAAACAGTAATGGAAAATAGTAAACAATCCCAGTAATAGAAAGTGACAGTTAATGGCACGATGATCCCATGGCAACGATTAAACCCATCAACAGAGTGCTTATTACAAATAAACCAAAGAGAATGTCAATGCATTGCTAAACAACGGTAACGAAACAAAAAAACTGAGAGGATAAAAGGACAATTCTTGCTCGATGGGAAGAAAAGCATTTTCTAAATAAACTCCCGCAACACTAACCATTCCCAAAGCAATGAAACTAGTACGTTACCATGGGCAGATGCTGTATGGTTTAGGACATATTAAAGTAACTATACTCATTGTACAAAGGTAGTAAAAAAACATTAAAAGTCGCTACATCCAAGCACCGCTACGGCACGCCTGTCTCCTTCGTGGCCTTCCGACCACTGTAAACAATCGATTCGAGCATTTTGTTAGTTAAACGCGCAACAATTAACATTCGCACCCCGCGAGAGTATCCAATTTTCTGTGGCAGTCATACGCGCGTGGCATAAAAAAGGGCGACCACCACTTCGGGGAGGCTTTTACAGACACGGCAAGTACAGCAAATAAATCGTGGTCTTAATTTATTGCAAAACATTAACAACAGACCGCTCGCATTAGTTCCCATCATTATTCACCGAAAACGGGTGCCTCCGGAATGGTCTCTGCTGGGTGGCGAAACCTGGGTGGCCACAAATACGCACGGGGCGAACGTTCATGTCCATTTGGTTGTTCTATTTATCTGAAGCTTTTTGTTTTCTTTGCTAAGACAGATATTTTTAGCAGCCTCACAAAATTCGGAGGCATTTGCCCTTCGTTGCGTGCGAAGGATCATTTCTATGGCATTATTTTCTTGTGCACGTTTCGTTCGAACCTTCGTCCGTTAGTGGTATTTTATCCTTCCCATAAACCTAGAAAACAATTAGTTTTACACTTGTGCTGATAATTGAGATTTCTATGTGCCTATGGCCTATGATACGCTTTACCGAACTGTCGTTTTCCGATGAAGACGTCAAATAGACAAAAAAACCTTAGTTTAACTGGAAGTCGTCTAATTATCATGTTCATCAGTAAGTAACCTCATAATTGTAGAATGTAATGAACTGCTTGGAAAGAGATTCTTGTAAACGTTGCTATAATTCATGTTGATGTTTTAAAATCATTTATGAAGAAATATTGCAATACAGTAAATTGAACGCTTGGAAAATGAGATAAAATGTGACTGTAGAAATTTCACCGGTTTTTGTCCGTTCGTTATTCGTGAAGTGATATGTGATGATATTCGATTCGCGACTTATTTGCACTGTAGTGTTTATTCGA
>JXWZ01001463.1:17500-26625 GCA_000956215.1 Anopheles farauti No. 4 | reverse complement strand
CGGGAACAAATATCAACAAAACCATCTTTTCGGTGGTTCTGAGTGACGCTCTGGGGGAGGGAGGGGGGGGAGAGACAGTTCGCACAAACTGCGGCGCATTAAAATCAGAATATTGCCGGTTCTCTGTTTATCCATCGGTTGTTTGCTGCGGTCTGGGACAACAGCACTGAGCGATGGTAAGCACGCAAAGTAAAACCCAAATATTTAATTCAAAACAAAAAAAAAAGAAGATAAATCGATGATCGTATCGTATTCGCTGTCGGAGCGCGAGATGCTTCCGAGTAATTAAAGGGGGGAAATTTAGATTGATAGTTTCGACTGATTACAGGTGAATAAGCAGCCCTTTGCTGATTACGTAGACCTGCATGTTCAGCCTGATTATGTACACCATCGCCAGTGATAACGGCGTGCAAACAGAGAAACGTTCTAAAACACGCAACGCGCGTGCAAAGTATCAATTTATTCCTCTATTAATGAGTACAAAGGTTCTTGGAATTGTTTGTTCCTGTTTGCATCATTTTTATCTTAAGTTTGAAAATATTTGGGCTTCATTTGAATTGATTTTAATCAAACAATCATTCCAATGCTTCGCGATTGTTTATTGCGCGTTTGGAATCAGACTTGTTAATGAATGTTGTGAATTTTTGCGGTGTTCACTTGCTGCAGGAATGTTTTGAAGGTTTTTGGAAAGTCTTAAAAACCCATCGCCTATTTTTAGGAAAATAAAATGGTTTTTGCCAACTGTCATTATATTTTGTATGCATTGAAATGAATGTTTTTCTCTCATTTTCGCTTCAGAACGTACTTTTTCTTTTTTGGCTCAAGAAAAAAAATAGAAAAAATGATAGAACTACATTTGGGTTATATTGTTATTAAAAGTATTTCAAAATAGTTCTCGAAGCTTCCAACCTGGGCTTATAAACGGTTTCCACACAATTACAGCCAGCAGGCCTACTGGATGAGCATGTCACAACGCTCGCCTCAGATTATTTGTTTCAATTTTCTCCCCCACCCTTGCCCAACAAGTAGAACAGCCCATAATGTTTTGCTCGTTTCGAGTAATCTTCTCATCGGAGGATTGTTCGAGAAGACAGCCGCACCACCGCTTACGGTACAGCACATTCGAGTGTATTGGGTAATATTCAAGCACCACACACCGCTGAGATCGTGGCGGGAAAAGTATTTCTTTAGCTCACTGCGCTCACTCCTCACCGTCCTCACTGTCACTGCACAAACAATACGGTACCCGGCACCGCCGCACACAGCCGTGGACGTATGTCTGCACACCTCAGGGGCTCGGGTGATTGGGCCGGCACACGGCCACGAACGCGAAAGAAGGTCGCCGGTAATTAAAACATTACGGGAAAAGTCATACCGCGCGCGTTTGCGTTCGACGTTCGATGGTACGATGATTTTTGTTTTGGAGGTTTTGCGATTTTGTTTGGTATTGACAGTTTTGTTTACAGTGGTGTAAAAGAACAACAACAACAAAAAACACTTTCACACCTGTTCTTGTCGTTAGAGGTTTCGTCCTCTGCCAGTGCTGTTTCCATTTTCAGTTGGTGCTTCTTCAATCCTTACCAACTGCAACTGACGATGCCGCTCGGTACTTTATGCGCTGGAAGCTGTTTTACTGTCGTGCACACTCAAAAACAAATCGCTTCGAATGTAATCAACTTACCATCCTGCACGCTTTTCGTGCGCTCGCCATGCATCGTCATCTCCGCCACGGCTCTCACAAATCACGCTTGCTAGACGAGCGCTTATCGAACGTGGCTATTTGTGTGTGGGGAGGGGTGGGAGCAGTGCAACATACGCACGCTGCAGCAGTACACCCTCCAGCGGGTGTTGGTGCTCCGGTCAAGATTACCTTCGGTACCGGCATCGGGACGAACGTTCAGGAAGGTTTTCAATGTCTTCCGTTGGATTCCGCACGGCGACGAGACGCGTGTGGACGCGTGCACGAACGAGAAGGAAAGGAAAACTGTGCTTACCTTACAGTACAGGGCAAGTGTGTTAGTTGAAGGTACATTTTAGTATCGGTGTTTTGTAAATTTTAGTATCGGCCATAAGTCGGTTTGTTCGATTTGGTTTTTGCGGGGATATGTTTTATTTCCTGCAATAAAACACTTCTCTCAATATGGTTCGATTTAGCGCTTTATTATCTTTGCAATAGTTAGAGCTTGATTAGTACGGAGTGAGTGATCGTTGATTGTATTTACGATTCGGTAATAAATTTAGCTACAGCTGAAACGGTGTTTTACGGGACGAATCAATTTCGTTTTAGTTTTATGGACCGAATTTTATTTTCATGTGACCCCCCCCCCCTCCTCCCTCCATTCAATTCAAAGTCAAAATAAAAATCAACGTGCATTCATTCTGGATAAAATTTTCCTTGTTCAGAACACGATGGTAATGTTTCTGATTTTACTGAAAACGCTCCCAGGCCGTTCTTTCAAAATAAATAAATGCTGTAAATCCTGCATTTTTTCAGGTCACATTTTTAGGCAGGCAACCAATTAAAATTATCTCTACAATTAGTTACTGACATTCTACGATATTCTAGACAACAATTCATAACTCAAGCTTTCTTTTTCATGCTGCACATTGAATGTAAATAAATTTCAACAAGAAATTACAAACTTGAAAATTATTATGGTATGTGCGTTTCGCCTAAAAGTATGCAATATGCCGTACCAGTGTCCGACGACGACACACTTCGTTACAGAAGTAGGCGAACTGTTGTAGGGTTCTGCCTGCACAGTGATCGTTGCGCTATTTTTTTTACCAGAAACATGCCATTCGTTTATAGTATATTTTTACATCTTTTTATTTCTTTAACAGTTTTTTAATAAATACACATTAATAAAATAAAATTATAAGAATTTTCATATTCAAACTACATGCGTTATTTCCCATTTCCCTCTTTCCATTTTACAATATAATGCGTTCCATTCGATCTCCCTCGAACTTCGATTAGGTGTTACAGGAATTTTTGAAAACAGATAATTTTATACTTTTTTCTATGAATCATAGATAATAACTTGTAATACTATTTAGTAAAACGACTTAAATTGATTTAAAAAAATACTAAAATATCAATAGATAAGAAATCCATCGTTTTGTTCTATCAGAGAGAAAAAAAATGACGATATCTGATAAATTTTGCAATGATATTAAAGCTTATGAAAAACACATTCAAAGCTGTATCCTATAGCATAACAACATATAGATATAACAACGAGTAGAATTCATCTAATCTTATTTTGTATAAAAGACCATGCGTCTCCATTTGAAGAATTATATTTCCCGTACCATAAAGAAACACATTTTTCAAGCCAAAGCATTTTTTTCAGTAAAAGCAACAGTTGAACGAAACCAGTTAAATTTATAATGTTGTTTTTCTTTATTTAGATGCTCACTTTACAAAATACATAAACGAAATACGTTCCTGTCTGCCACACAATCATCGATCGCGTATACCCTACTGCGCTACAAATATTCGCGTGAAAGTATGCTCCGTGGAGAACGTGTATATCGCACTGTTCCCGGCCGCGAATGGGAAAGGGGACTCTTTTTTCTGTCGTAGAAAAAATCCTATATACCTAATACTTTTACCTCTCGGTGTATGCACGATTTGTGCCACGTCTTGCCTGTTCCGATGAATACGAACGAAAGACGGCAACACCTTTCGTGTCTCGAAACCTACATGACCAAAAAAAAAAAATGGAAAAACTATCGCATAACTTAAATCCAATAAATTAAAACTCTACACATTACACGGTACGGTGGCCGCCTAGCCGTTTCGCATCACTTAACAATTGAATTTGTGTTTTTTTTTCTCACATTATCTTCGCATCCTCCACTCAGAATGGAAACCATCGCTCAACGAGTTGTTTCCTTCCGTGAATGCCGGGTTTCGTTGCCTTTTTGTCTTACATTGCCTAAACGATCCTAGACGCTATCTGCACAAACGGTGTCAATGGCCGTTGATGCCTGCTGAAGAAGAACGCTAACATTAGAGATTTTAAACCTTGCGTTCGAATGTCACTCGCGGAAAGAACGGAACGCACTAAAACAAATATATTATAAACAGAACACTAGTGCACTAACTATTTACATTGAACAGATAAGCAAGCGGCCTAATAAAGGGTTATCAAAATAGTAGAAAAAAACGGAGTCTGAGGACGTGAGTGATTGAAGATTCTGCTTACTTTTTTCGTTGCTAATTTTGTTTCTCGTTTCAACGCTCTTTCTCTTCCCCCTTTGTTTATTCATCTCTCTCCTTCTTTCCTATTTTTTATTACAAGCGGTGGCAGCATGATGAAGGACAACGTAACCGAAAACGTCCTGCTTCCTATTCGCCTACGAATACATGGTGGTTTGTTCGTACAAATTTCGGTGTGTATGTCGCCAGTCCCAAAAAGTTGGCCTTAAACTAAACGCCTAGCTAGAGCTAGAGCATAGCACAAGAGTAAGAGGGGGCAGTTTTGCTACGTTAGGTGTCACAGTAAAATTTTAGTTTCTTCAAAACAAGAAATCCATCGAAAGAGAGGTGGGTTTAAAATTGAACAGCCGAACCAAAAACCTAAACCATCTACTGGTAGCGTCTGTGGAGAAGAGCAGAAGAGGATTGTGTGTTTGTCTGAACGGTGCTTCAAAGTAGTTTGTTTTTTTACGCAAAAGGAGTTCAGTTGCTTCACGCTTTGCTTCCGTTCCGTTTTCGCTCGAACCATCTCGCTCACTGCTGGTTGCTGATCAGCTCGGGCTGCTGGTGCAGCTGCAGCTGCTCCTTCAGATGTTGCAATCGCTTCCGCTTGATGGCATTCATAAAGTTTTTGTATCGCTTATCCTCATCATCCAAAGCTGCGCGGCATGAAACGGAAAAGGAGGAAACGATTAGTACGGCGGCCACACTCCACTGTCTCCGCTACAGCGTTTTCACTACTCGTTTTTTGCTTGAAAATATGATGAAATGGGAGCTGTTTTACTTTTACTAGCTTGCAACTGCCGTTTTGGCCGTTTTCGTTCGGTTTGGTTAGGTGAAACCCTTTAAGGCGCAATTAGCGTGTGTATCAGGCAATCGCGGCGTAAGGAGGATAAACAAACGAATGGAATGAATGTGGTACACTATCTACCATACTTATCTAGGTGGCTACAATAGGTGTGGTGGGGTTTACAGGAAGGTGTTGGTGGTGGAGATGAGCCAGAAAACGAATGCATACAAAAGGGTGAAAGGAAGATGCGGGTGAAGGTGAGGTTTGTGTCGTATGGATACATCATGCATCTCGTGTCTATATGCACGCTGTGGGGTTTCGTTGGGAGAAAAGGAGCAGTAGTAGAGTGTATGTAGTGTGCATGTATGTGTGTGTGTGTTTTTTTCCTTTTTATAGCGGTGAGTAGGTGAAATTAATACATTTTGTCTGGATAACACGTGCAATTATTGGCTTTTTGTCTTTTTTTACGTAGTTGCCAGTTTTTCTACATAGCAAACCAAGCCTTTAAAACTATTTCTAGATAAAGGGGATTTTAAATACAGCTGAGCCTATGATAAAGCTACGTCAATGGACTTATTACCTATTTACTACAGAATTATACAGCTTTGTAACAATAATCTTTTGGGCGGATCATACACAATGCGTTTTACACGGTAAAGTATTTAATCTATCTTAATTTCATGCACTATATGGATTTATCATGCGCTAATGATAATGATAATTTAATCTCATTTTTGTAAGATTCAGCGTCGGGAAAGCATAAAATCTTAAGTTATGTACAACGATTCTAAAAATTAAGAGAACCAAGCCTTGCTTACTGAGCATTTTCTATACAAAATATTTTCCTATACAGAAGATTCAAATTGTTACCAGGATCGGTTAAATCAAGTTATTATTTCTATGGTATAAAGATGCTATAAATTTGCACTGATCGCCAACTTGAACACTATGTTCTTTATGGCGATTATGACGTTTAGATTGACAGATGATTGGAGGTGTCAAATGCACTATAAAACGTTGGCATGTTAACCAAACCCTAAAATTTACGTGAAATGATAAGTAACTAAAAATGTCTGGTTAGTGCATAATCGGTGAAAATTATCATCGTAAATTCCACATGTATCGTGCCACTAGTGCATCTAACCGGGAGTGGGTGCCATTGTTTTTTTTTTTCGTTTCCGTGCTCTATCTTCACTTCGGTGCACGTGCATTATACGGTGTGCGGTAGTTCCTAAAAACACGGTACCTTTCGAGTGGCAGTGAGAAGCCATTGGAATCCTTTCGTTGCACCAGTACGGGTATATAGCTACGCATATAAATAGATCGTTTACACATACGCAGGGTGCACTCTTTACATAGCCGGCCACGCAAGCTCCGGCCACGAGCAAAGTACGCCGGGGAGTGTTAGCGAGCGGTAAAGTAGAAGGGCTTGATTTTGTTACGTCCAACCATCAGATATAGCGACGGTTCCAGGTGTACCCTGTGGAATGAGGACTTAGGGAATCCGATAGTATCTGAAAGAGGGAGACGGAAGAGGCATGGTACCATCAAGCAAACGCACGCTATATACAGCTAACAGTGCCTGAACAGTGTAGTTTCGTTGTGTGCGTTTTAAATGAGTGATTGTTTTTTTTCGCTCTTGTAGCTCCAACTTTGGACCTCGCTTGAGTATATGCTTACAATTAATTTAAGTTAAACTATCTTACACACTAGTAAGCGATACATTTGTACACTAAAAGTAATCGTATACTACGGGTGGAGGCATGCAGGAGTACTTTTACAGCCGATGATCTGACATGACGGATGACGTTTGCAATCTTCCTGTTTGGTCGTATGTCGTTCACAGATTATGTTTGCATGCATGCACAAACGCACCGGTATCGAATTCCCAATGTATAGAGATACAGCTACTAAGAATACAACAGGATGCGGTTAAGTAGGAGCCAAGCACAGCCATTCGCATTCCCTAGAGCAATGTTTATGCTGCAGAGCGGATTAGGGATTTCGATGCTACCAAGTTGGGGAAGGTGTTTTGTAGCAGGCACAAGCGAGGCACAATATCCAGCGGAAGCTTCCTACACGAGATGATGGATGATGGGATGGCGATGATGACAATAATAAAGGAGGGGAGGCATTGGTAATGGGTTCCGATCGTTCTACTGTTTTGAAAGGTTCTGACAGTCGGAAAAGTAGTTCGAAACTCAAGTAAGGAAAGTCCAGTAGTAGATAGAGTAGGGTAGTAGTAGTAGTACTAGTAGTAGTAGGTAGTTGAAGTAAGAGTAGGTGGAAAGTAAAGTTTGTTGTCTGCTAGAAGTGGGACGGTAGAGTCGATTCGAGAAGGTTATCATGCACATGTTGTTACTAGAACCGACTCACGGTTCCGACGCTCAACCGGATAGACTGAGCTGATTGGAAATGAAAAACCGTTGGACTAATTTCCGCCGGGCGACAGACACGACCGACAGAAAAAACTTCGAACGGCAGGAAGAGTGTACAGAGCGGAAATATTTCATAGACCTAAGAGGAGAAGAAAGATGAAAATTGGCTTCCCCAAACGCTCGTTTCTACGGGGTGGAGATGTGTAACAGGTCCTCGCGGGACGCAATCCAAAACCATTGTGAAGAGAATATACAGTGATGTTGAACGGCTGGTGGTGCTTGCTTTATGCTGTGGTGATCCAAATTGTACAGTTGGAAGAACCCAGTGGTAAACAGGCGATCCCAGGGAAGAAAAACAAAAACAAAACGATCCAACTAGTCGTGGTGACGAATGTGGTGGGGTGGCTTGTTCGCCTGCTACTCATGCACACAATGAGAAGCGACAGGAAGGGTGGTTTGTGTTCGAAAGATGCCAGCGAACAGAGGAAGAGATAGAGCAGACCGCTGGCAGATTGATTTGTAGAGTAAGTAAGTACATTCTTACCGATCCAAAATGGGGTGCAATTGCTGACGCGTGCAGACACGTGAACGAAAAAGAGTTTCCTTCTCTTTCCCTTTTTTTCTTCTTAAATTTTTGATTTTTTTTTTCATTTTTTTTTGTGACGGACACGCAGTTGCTGTGCAGTGGGCTAGACTTGTTGTGTGGTGTATTGGGGCGATTTTCAACACGTTTAGCATACGCACACACACACACTCACACACACATACACCAGCTTGATCGCACCGAACCATGATGAGCTAAATCGAGAGCCTTTGGCCAAAGTTTGCGGGGCAAGCCGTTTTCGAAATCCAGCGAAAACCTTGCCTCAATCAAGTGCTACTTTCTGCTTCCTGATTGAAACGCCAATTTCATGTTGCTTTCACTATTAATGCGTGTGCGTGCGCTTGTTCTATACCTTAAGCTTAAGCTCTATATGTAAAAAAAATAACACTATACCAAGTACAAACATAAAAAAATCGAAAAACGATCAAATAAATGGGCGATTTTTTGTTGCTGTGTGACGTATGTATGTTTTGAGCGATAAATAAATCTCTTACGATGGACCACAGTCTAATTTTTTGCGTGCAGTTGGCAGACTTTTGAGTTTAATTAGCTAAGCTCTAACACTATCATCTAGAACACACAGATCTTCTCATGTATTTAGACAGTTTGCTCACTGCTTACCAATCCGCTACAAATCATAAACACTTACGGAGTTGCATGCATTCAGGCGCAGCTATTGTTGCCTGAAAGTTATACAACACATACGGCAAATTGCCTTATTGCTATGACCTAAGCAGCGGAGTAGAAACAGATTAACAGATTGTCAACGAAGATGTTTCACATCATGTGATTTGTGAGTAGCTTTCAAGGATTTCAAGCTTGTTCCACGTGCTTCAAAACAAATATGTGACGTTCGTCAATCATTCATAAACAACTTTTAGCGTTTGTTTTCCATTGCCGAAAAAATAATAAAAGAAAACTTAAAAAATCGAAAAACATTTAAACAGGAGAAAAAGCATACACGCACGTAAAAAGAGCTATAAAACGGTAAGAAAGTGAGGTTGGTAAATTTTGCGATCACTTGTGCATAAAGCCCAACCAACAAGCGGTGAAAGAGAGCGAGTGAGACAAAACACATTCCTAAAACGAATGTTAACGCTCGCGAAGCAAACACTGCGAAAAGAGTAGGCGCCCCTGCAAGGTAGG
>JXWZ01001463.1:0-15000 GCA_000956215.1 Anopheles farauti No. 4 | reverse complement strand
AATGTAGCCATCCTCCCACCGGCACTTCTCCGCACCCGGCCCACCGAGGTAGCTTGGCGGTGGGGAACCATCGTGGACGGCACCAAGGCTGCGGTAGGATAAGATGACACTCAATTAATATCCCAGCGGGATTCGGTTGCTGTGCGACGGGTTCGACGACCCCGCGCGAGGGTATCTCGAGCGGTACGATACGTACAGATGGCCAACTTCATGGGCGGCAACAATAATACCACTGAAACCACCGGTGTCTTCGATGATGGCAACACTGTTGACCTTTTCAAGGCGCTTGTTTACCACGCACGCTCCACCGACGTAGGCGAATCCTGAGTGGCCGAGTCACGCGGGAAGGGGAAGGGGGTGGGGTGGGAGAAGAAAAAAGACACGTCAGTATGGGCGCTCGGTAAGGGCGGTGAGTGCATGCGCATGCACCTGCAGCTTTTTTGTTTGTGTGTTTATTGGTTTGAAGATCTTCTTCCACAGCCACCCTCAGAAAACAACCAGCCCAAACCAGTTTCGGAATTCGATGCGAAGTGCGATGCGATCCTGTTCCCTTACCATGGTGACATTTAAAAGTCCGCAAGCACAGTTAGTAGTATGGTTCACTGACTGTTCACCAACGGATTTGTTAGAAAGCAGGTGGCAAATCTTAATAAAAGAACTATACGTGATTCTAAGAGCGTTCATGACTGATTATAAAAATGCTGAATTTTACTATGAAAAGTATTTTTTATAGCATGCGAAATTATTTATAGCAAACTATTAAATGACTATTACAAAAATAATCTTTAAATTGAGATTTGCCACCTGACTCGAATATTTACTATAATGCGAATCTAAGTTAAAAAAGCGTTTATGTTCATGCATTGGCTACTTTGTACACTACTGATAGTACTACGTCATACGATTGTGGAAATGGTCGCGGAACTAAAGTTGGTATGGAAGATATTGAGAAAGGTAAAAATAGGTAATAACACAAAGAAGTCATCGTTTGTAGAGAAAAAAGTATGAGGAAGAGTCGATGTAGCGAGAACTACAAGAGTGTGTATACATTGGAGAAGAGAATTGAAAAGAAGGCCAAAAAAAAAAGACAAGACGAGAACAATGTACAAATATGCTTTTTCCCCCGTATGTACAGATACAAGGCAAGGGATGGTTGTCTTTAGCTTTGTACAGCTTGAAGATGTGCTTGAATGCTTCGCTTGAATCAACACTGCTTCGAGCCTAAATTCACAGCAGAAGTATCTTCAAGATTCAAGTGAGCACAACTGCGTGTGTTTCGGTGATGATCCTTTATTTACATTCGATTACAGTCGGCCGGGATACAAAGGAAAAAAAAACATCATGTACAACAAGATAGATTCTAACACAAGAGCTAAACAGATTGTGGCAGGTACAAGTGACAGCGATGAAAGTGACAGAAAGGAACAGTAAAACAGAGACCCCCATAGGAGAGATGCGGACCGAGTGAGTGCGTTCGATCCGATAAAGAAAAGATGCCAGGGAAAGAAACTATAACACAGGAGCACAAACATTTACAGCAATGCGTGAATTGTGAGCAAAGAGCGTTGAAACGAAACACACAGATAGTGGATGCGTAGTATAAATGCGTGACAGAGGTGGTGGGTGGGTTTGCGTGTATCGCTAATGCAGAAGATAACAGTGACGAAAATCCTCTACAAAGGATACAAGAACAAACAAAACAACAAGTGTACAAGAAAAGAAAATAGAACAGGCGTTTGAGATATGTTCGAAGAAATGAGCAGAATTGAACTTTGTTTGGCTGAGTTTGGGGCGGAGTGGCTGTGTTGGTTTGCTGGGTTTGCGGCAAAGTTTGCAGCAAACGACAGCCGCAACATCACGCTGTTTGCCTATAATTACCTGCGGTACCGCGATTACACGCGTCATTTGCATATTGCCTTCTACACATATCTAGTCTGTAATGGTAATAATTAATTGGTTGTGGTTAACGATACGGTTAATACGTGTGGTAGATCGCAATAAAAAACAAAGGGTATAACACTCCCGGGAAGGTGGTATCGCCGAGGTGGTAGTGGACGACTCGCCAGGTGATTGTATCACGAAAACGTCCTGTGGAGGAGTCAAGTCGGGTTGGGTATAGTTATACGTCTTTTCTCGTTCTGTTAGTATGGTTGCCGTCTTGCGTATTGTAGCAGATTTTCTTCGACTTTTGCCCGTCGCTGGATAGCGCAAGTCATGCTGTAAAGTTGCTTAAGAAGACTGCCCAAAATTAACCATAAAAACCCAACTCCAATTTGTTTGCTATAAATTTTATAGCATCAAGTAACTGGAACAGTTATGGCAGCATTAGCATCGTCGTGTAATGCAAACAAAAAAACGATACTAAAGTAAAGCTATAATGTTAGAAGTAATTGAAACATTTTTGTTAAAAATTAGATAACCTTTCACGAATGGAAAAAAAACGAGTAAGTCCGCAGCACTAAAAACATAACGAGTAACAGTAAGAAATGCTAATCTGGTAGTAAAATAACTACGAGCAAAACAAATACAAAACAAGATACAAGCAGCACATAGACTTGGTAAGTGAGTGAGCAAAGCGTACAGTAGAGTGAAAAAAAAACGAGAAAGAAAGAAAGGAAGAGGAAAATTTACCAGCTGTGCCCTTCGTACAGCGGCCACCTTTTCTTCTTCGGCACATATCATACCTGCGAAAGAGCTCGATTAGTGTATGGTAGTGGTAAAAGGCGTTCAGTTTTTTTTTAAATCAATTAATGATTTTTTTTTTGCATAAACAAATTTAGAGCAAAGAATTTGTGAAAGAATGTGAGAGAGAAAATAGTGGAAAAGATGCTAAATTTCGGTACAGGACTAATTTACAGGCATACGAAAGGTTTACGCAGTGTTTTACGCAATAAAAATGATGCTACTATCGAAGATTTCTCCCAGAACGTGTGTAAAAGTGGAGAACACGAAACAATGCTTCATCAAAACCCTGTTGGAAACTCTTCCCGATTCAAATGTCCGCACGGTACGGGATGCTGTGCTCCTGCGTTTTCCGGAAGCTGTCGCTCGTTCCCTGCGAACGTCTCACGATCATATGGTCGAGTCATGGGAGTCCTCGCAGTCGTTTCGGTACTTCTGTTTCACGCACTCCGCCGGCAGTCTATACTTACTTCGTGATGGCAACGGCAATGTCGTACACTGGCAGTCTTCGTTCCCGAAACAGGTACTTGCCCATATCGGTGAGGGCGGCCGCCGAATCGATCGCATCCCTGCCGACGCGGTTCCGCTCCAGGTACGGTGTTGCATCGCGGCCCTGCGTTGCATTGGGAATAAGAATTCAGAAGAAACAGATTATAGCAACATATGTAACGAGAGAGTGTGTGTGAGGTTGCTCTGTCGACCGTTGATCACCGGGCTGCACCTGACGCAACCGTGTTAGGGGATCTTCTACTCATTGCATAACCGCCCGTTGTTACCTCATCACACGATGAAACGCCCGAAGGCCAAACGGAACGACGGTCCAATCCGCTCGTGACGACAAATGCCAATTACCATGTTCCCCCGCTATGTTTTCTGCATAGTTGCATTTCTCCATACCGGAGACGTCCCGTGCATACTTCGGCTCGTATCGAAAACGAAGAGAATGGCAAGAAAGCTCCAGTCCGTTGCAATCATTTTGTGTTTGTCATTGAAACGCAAAACGGTGGACAGTGGTGGAAGTGAAAGTAAGTGTGTCTGCACATTATCAAACCATCACGTACGCTCCCGGTTCGTGTCATTTTCCGGACCACTTGTCGGAGCGGAATGTCGGAAGCACTCGGTGAGCTAATGGATAGATTTGCGATAATTTCTCTTCCCTTTTGAAGGTCACGAGTTCCGTGACGGGTTGGAAGCTGTGGGCACTGAGTGTACGGCTAGTAAATCCTTTCCACTTTGGACGGTGGAGGAACCATCTACGCCTTGACAGATCTGGAATGTCGCTAAGTTTATCTCTCGTTTTTCTACCACCTGATCGACACACGGAGGGACACTGTATCTGTGTGTTTTATGAATGGACTCATTTGCATACGAAACACCTTCCGCAGTGAGTGACGCTAGCGCGTGACAGAGTGTGAAGGTGTACCTCCTGTCACATCTTGCCCGAAGCAACACCGGCAACGGAACAGGTGTGCTGCCTACCCTGCCCGATGACAGGCAGGAGGGGAAGGGGGAGATATTTTTGGCCACTATTCTCACCACACCGACACAGACACACACTGGCACACCGTTGAACTCTGGTCCCTGGTAGGTGGAAATATGACGTGCACAGTGTTCGGCAGCAGTCCGCGCGTACGCCCGATACGGTCCGCTGACCTTCACGTTGACGGTTTCCGAAATATGGTCATTTTTTATCTGCCATGTCGATACCGGACGGTGAGGTGAATGAAACCGCTGCCATGCCGCTTGCCATGGCGAAGCAAAAAAAAAAAAAACAAAAAACAAAAAAGGGCCGTAAAAGTTCTCACCGCACAGTCGTGCATAAATAGATTCGGCTGCCATTTGGCCGAAACGCGTGCGAAGGTGGGTGTACTAATGTATGGAAAATCCTACTTTTTGTTGTCGCTGAAAGACACCGAGTAGAACGGCCCCGTAAAGGTTTAATCTTTCATCAAGTGATGCAAAAGACTTCAATATTTAGGCTACAAGCACCACGAATTTACATCTTAAATTTTCAGTAGTAAAAAAGTGTGCCACATAAATCACTTCCTGCCCGTTTTCGGTGGATTTTCCGGGAATGGTTCAACCGTCATGTCTCAGAAGCCCCAAACAAGATGTTTGAGGTAAGATTGATTTTCATTCCAAAAGGATTACGAAACTTCCAGGGGTCTCAGCGATTCCTTTGTCGGAGTTATCGGCTAAGAATCTTCACGTATCGCCACGTAAAAACCTTCTGAATTAACCTTAAAATTTAACTCCTCAAGAACAGTTTAAGCAGTTCCTTGCTTATTTTTTACCGGGTTAAATTTACACACTTTTGGGACCAATCTACATGCCGTCCAGTGTCCAATAATTCAAGCATCCACATTGTGTAACAATACCCAAGTAAGCAAAACAAAACTCGTACTCGTATACAACTTTAGGGGTTTTTTTTTATTCGTGTGTTTTTGTCAATTTTAGCTTCACTTCTTCATGACGAAGAATGACTTGTCTTGAACGCTGTGGTTGATTTCACCAGCGTTCCCTTGTGCTACCACATCCACCACCAGGAAGAACGAGGTCCGACCAGAACGGCATCAGACGATTGGGCGGGCCCTGCCCGGACCACGCCGTACACAAATTTACGGCCTATTCTCACGACATTTAGCGCTTATTGATAATTTATAGTTATCCGCTTATTTCGCCTTCGAAACGGTGAACGCACGCGGACCGCGGGCTATCCAGATCCAGGTGGTCACGGTACGAACCGAACGCTTCTGATCTTCCGATCTATATGACGGTGCTGCCGTACATCGGTTTCGGAATAAATATTCTAACTAGAAGAACAAATTCTTATCACACCCCGAAACCCTGCGCGGTCACCCTCCGACTTATCTTATCTGTATGCGAATCTGTCACCGTTTTACGATCCGAGCACACCACAACACACGCACACCGCAACCGTCTGACACGGCACTGACATCATCGGAAGTTCTCGGACTCGGCGTGACTGTGGGGTGTGTGTGTTTGCACGACGGTCTCAAGATATGGAAATAAACAGCCGAACATTCGGAGAAAAAAAAGAAGAAAAAAAACCTCCACCTGAGGCGCACCTGGCGCGCACAAAATGTCGCCCGTTCCTTGCGCTCCTCGACTTCGGCGTGTCAGGCACACTGGTAGGTGTGCTGTAGAACCTTTCGATCTGCGTCGAGTAATCTACAATCATCGTCGGAAGGAGTTTCCACCACCGTTAAACTCCATCTCGAGCAAGGAAAGGATAGGAACACACGAAACAGCCACCTGTTCCACCGAGGCGAACCGAATATGGCGATTAACGCTGCGGAACGGTACAAATCAGTTACCACCAGTCGCGTTGAGTCGCGTGATGATGCGCTGTGCTGTCTGAGAGATGATGATTGTGTGATATTAAGATGAAATTATTGTCGTTTTTTTTTTGCTGTTACCCTACCAAATTCGCAACACGCAATGACAAAGTAGAAGCATTCATCAGCGCACGAAACAAAACAAAAAGTGCGAAAAAAAAATCACTCCTGCTGCCAGCATGGGACCGAAACCGGCCGGAGAGATTTCTGCCCCATCGGAAGGGAAGCTGAATGATGGTGAATTAATTTGCATATTCACATTAATTATACCGGCTCGGGAAATCGATTAATGAAGCTGGATCATAAAAACGGATATTTTTTTTTTTTTTTTTTTTTGGTAAAAGTAACATAAAGAGATAGAGGGAGAGAGAATGAGAGAGTGAGATGATGATAGAGAAACAGATTCTTTTTTTTTTGCACATGCGCTGCCTGATTAACGGACTCATCACAGGTCAAAGTAGGCACGAAGGAGAACACATACACGGTGCATTCTTTGGATGCTTGCTTTCGTCTAAACGAGCTGCCATAAATTTGGGCCCGATCCTCTTCTGGCGGCATAGTTTCCGCAACGGAAACGTGCGACCAGAGCTCCCATCAATGTCGATGACGGTACGCGCAAGTCTATCTAAAATTTTCGGCGAGTGAACAGAATCGAGAACGAGGTTCATAAATTCCACCGCAAACTAGACTTGCAGGAAGCGAGGCATAATAGGAAGGTGTTCATTTCGACAAGTCGTTCTGTCGGTTCAATTAGCAAAGAGAAACTTTACAACCCTCGGCTCGGTTCGTGTATAAGCGTGGCTTCAGCTGCTGTTAAGATGCGAAGGGAGACGCTAGAGTGGTTGTTTTTGTGTTGTAAGAGGACATGTAAGATTCCGGCGCGAGTTTCAAAAACAAAAAAGGTTCAACTCGGCCGCACCTCTTGACGATCGTTTCCCGTCTAGCACGGGAGAGCATCTTCCCTTCTGTGGAGACCATTGTCTCGAGGGAAGCAACCGAACGCAACAAGAATAGCATTATTCTGCATTCGGCGCAGGGAGATGAGTGTTTATGGTGCGCGTTGAACAATCGTCTCCACACCGCGTTGCTTAACGTTTCGCTTTGTGTTTGTACGCATCGGTTGGCTGGCTGGGTTCGCAGGGTCAATGGAAAACGAATCGTGTCTCAAGCGAGCGGCATCCATTGTGCTGCGAGCTTTCTGAAGAGGTGCCAGAAGTCGCTCAGAAACAATTGGACACCGGATTCAATTGTGTGTTGCGTGGGCAACCAATTTTAACAAACGTTGATCTCTTGGACAGGAGCGAATTTTCCAAATCGCTGCACCGGATTTGTGCAAGCAGGTTCCAAATTAAATCATCGTTAGCGTTTTACCACATCAAACAACTTCATCAACACAAATTAATGAGAATTTTCTTACAAATCGCGCGCTTTCAGCCGGCACCCGAAATAGAACAAAAGACTTGAGCGATGCCGGAAGCGACGAACCTCGAATCCCGAGTTCAAGGAACAGCGTGTTTCGTCGCAACAAATTGACTTTGTTTCGTCAACTTATACCCCTGCTCCGTGCTTTTCACGCATTCTTCATCACAATGTCAAGTCGTTTTAAAAAGCAACATTTCCTTTTGAACACAAATCTTTATAATGGCGAGATTTTTTTCTATGAATTATAACCAACCGCGTAAATGAGGTGTTTTGCCGAAATGGAAAACAAACAAATTAGTTCGTACACGAAGCCCGTCGAGACGCTATTTTACGAGCAACGGAAGCGAACTGCGGCTAGTAGCTTCCTCGTTTCTTTCGCTTATCAAATGCGGTAGCATGCGGGGTTTATCGCGCGATAAACGATTCCCATGAACGATTTAACCTTCTTTTTTTTCTGGCTGGTTAGGCGATCCATGCAGCAAAACTTATTAATTAATGTGCCGTTTGACGACGGTGCCGTTTTGCTATCGGCTGGGTCGATATGATAGTGCCAACGCAAACGATATCAGCAACGGCGCGACGGCGGACCGGAACGAACCGATCCATATTAAATCAGTTTAATGTTACCAGCTCGACCATATGCTAATAATCCGTCCGTTTGGGGTTTGGGGTTATAAAAATGTATCTTCGTTTTACGACCGAGCGGTGTGTACACAAAATTAGCTGCGAAATTGCCGATTCGCTGCACGCCTGGCTGTGAATGTGAACCGAATGGCGAATGAAACAGGGTAGCGGTGCTAATTTCAAAATAAATCGCACATAAAAAAGTCCTTCTACGAGCCATCGCAAAGTGGTTAGGTTGCTCCAATTCTACGTGGAAGCTGTAGCGAAATGAATTATTCAATTGCTCCCTCGAATCATTACAGCTTGATTGAAAGCTTACACATCAACGACACTATCAGCGCTTTACTGCTCAGTGTGGGATAATAAACACTCTTGTAAAACATAACATTCGAAATTTTTATATGGTCCTCATTTAAATGCCACCATTTCTTGACCTTTGAATCAGTTACTTCTTGGAGCCAGCTGTAGAGCGCTTTACAACAGTAAAATGTCAAAAATAACGAACCCAATAAACTGAGCTTCTCAACCCAAAACCCAAGGTCAGAACGGGGAAGGGTGGCAATAAAATGGTACTATTTCGCGATGGCGAAACAGTATGCCAAAACCTTCCCCATCTTGGGGCAATAAATGTCCCAATCACCGTCGAAACCGGCCGACCCCATTGCACAATCCATCCGATCCTGCGGGGCACACGTTATCATTTCGCTTGCATCAACATCCGGCCGCGAATGGAACAACCGGAACTACAATTTCCCCCTGCAACGGTGCATAAATTTCACACTTTCAACAATTTTGCCCGATCGATCGAGTGGTTATGATTTTGTCTCGAGTGCAAAAGCTACTTGAAAAGGTTTTTTCCAGTACTCTGCGAGAGTAAGATGATGCAGCAAACACTGCAGCCCGATCAGCCGGTGCTTCATCATCGTATCGATTGTTGGCGATTTTTTAAACACTTTCCCACCTCGCGCGCTTGCTGGAAGAAAGGAACCGTTGCATGGCAAGAAGCTAAGCAAACAGGAAAAAAAAGCCCCGAGTAATTGGAATATAAAACGAACACAAAAGCCTTATCGCGATGGCGGCCTCCCGGCAGACAATTGCGTCATTTTGGTTTGGATGCGCTTTCGTGCTCGGATGCCCCGTACGGTCGGAGAAACATTAATTGAATTGAACTCCAATCGATGCAGCCCGAAGTGCCTTTGTATGTGGGTCGGCGATTCCACCGGCACCGACTAATTAGCGAGCTTGCACCCGAGCCGTGGACCGTCCAGCGCGAACCGAGGAAAGGTCAATAAGGGGAAACTAAGGCAACCGTCGAGTGTCCGTCACGATGCTCGCGTTGCGACACGTTCGCTGATGGTTTGCTGATGGTGCGCCACATACCAGCGCTCGGAAAAGGGCCGGCGCACATACAAGCAGAGAAAAAAAAAACCCCTTAAAAAGGTACCCTTTTACGAAATGCGAAATGCGGACGAGCGAAGGTTTTTGTTTTGTTTTCGTGTTTGGCGGTTTTCACGCAGGTGCTCTGGAGCACTTGGTTGAGAGCGTTTTGTAGGAGAATTGGATTTTGCGTTCAAAGAATTTTAATTTTATTTCCAAATACATCTTTGGTAGTCTTATTCAAAGCTTGTGACATTTTGAACTTTGTGACATTTTTTTTATTTATGTCACATTTTATCCAGGGAGCGCTTTGGCTTGAATAAAAAAGTTTTCAATTTAGTTGACAAAAGCAAAATATGAAAAGGAATGTTCAATTGGTTGCGATGACAGCCAGTGAGGTGAGAAAGGGAGCTAAAAAGTTGTTAAAAGGAATGAAAGACATTTTCACTTTTCTCTTGTCAAAATCTCTAAGAATAAAGAATTTATTTTATAAGTTTGCTGATGCTAACTCTTAGCTTTCCGGTATTATTATTTCATGACATTCTTCATCTTTTAATCTATTCATTATATAATTTTTTGTTTAATTATATCGGAAAAGTAATCTAAAACAGCATAATTGCCAACATGAATTACTCCATCGTTTTGACAATTTAAATCCCTTTATTATATCAAGTTATCGAAAACGACAATCTGGATCACCGGATCCGACAGATAATTGTGATAATTTTGGTTAATGACCACCCTGGCGAATCGTTTCGATAAACGTTTTACGCAATTAAGATGTAGTTAACGAAACACACACACACGCAGAAAGGACGGCACGTGCCCTGGTGGGGGGTTTTTTTTTTCTGTACCCAACCGGAAGAGCGTAATTATTGGTTGCATTGCAAATTGCTTACAAATTAGAACAAGTATCATTCGCATGCAGTTTTGAAATGTATTAAACGTGCCGAGTTTTTGCGACGATGTTCGAAAAGCCACGATTTAGTGATGCAAACGATCAAAGAAAGATGGGTTTCACGAAGCAAATTGCAACATGTTAGATTTTTTCCCCTTTCCGCCACGGACCCTTTGGCCGCGCTGCTTTCAATGCCACCGGTTGTCCCATTACGGACCATCCTGTGGCCTCGAAAATCTGCACTGACCAACACCAACACCGGTACACCACCGGAGCCATCAATCAAGCGTTGCTTCAAGTGATGGCGATCGTGCTCGGTACACATTTTTACCTGCAGATCGTCAAGCTTCGGTGGTGGTTTCCGCTGCAATGCGGTGCTGCAGCTTACCGTCGGCGACACATCTCGCAGCACCTTGACATGCAGTGCGACAGTGGACAAGTCCGGGTGGATTGCTGTGCAAACACGTGCTTCACGGCAAAGATGATGCAGCGACGTGTGTGTTACGGGGGTGATCTATTTGCACAACATGCCTGACAGTTGTTTGACCATCGCTTAAAGGTTATGGGAGAGTTGGAAGCCTATTCGGGTGAAGCTATCAATAGCTGGCCAGAATAACTTCTGCGTGGAATGATTCGATTTGTTTAAAAAAAACGATCTTTCTTGTAAAATGCGGTCAAGTAGCAACTTAACTTCA
Organism: Anopheles farauti No. 4; assembly: GCA_000956215.1. NCBI lineage: Eukaryota > Metazoa > Arthropoda > Insecta > Diptera > Culicidae > Anopheles > Anopheles farauti No. 4. The sequence goes on along the minus strand of JXWZ01001463.1, from coordinate 3,943 downwards.
CGTAACACTCGTCGCGATTATCTAATTCTTCACCGTACCGGCAATAGCGGTGAAACATCTGGGAGGTTTCGAAATAATGACGACATTCTAAATCATTTCCGTAACACGGCTCGATTCTGGTTGTCGCGTCGATTGCTACCCCACCTAAGTTTTGCATTATTTCGGCCCCAAAAAACTTTGGAGCGTAGCTGCGAGGCTACCCCATGTTCTCAGAGGAAACCCACCCTCTTCGTACAACCGGTCCGGATCGGGCTCGATTCAGATAAAAACACGCACACACACACACTGTGCCTCAGTCGGGTGTGGAAGAACTAGACAAACGGGTATGCTAATTTGCACTTGGACCAGCGATCAGCCAGCCAACCGGTCGTCAGACGGGCTGGGCCCAGCGCGTCTTCACTGCCGCTGCGCAAGACAACGACGTACACAAACACACACACACACACACACACACACCACAATGAAGAGACGAAAGCCATAAAACTGTAGTTTATGTGGCGGTATTCCGCGCCGCCGAACCGTCTTGCACCGCGCATTTCGCATTCGCGCGAAACTCCGAACACGGGTGGATCATCAGGTGGATCAACCGACGAGCCACGGCAGCCAGCACCGGCTGTTGCTGACCATAAAAGCTGCCCACTGCCCCCTGTTGCCAGCGAATGCCCCAGCGCGCGAAGTTCGTACATTGGGCGAGTGAACCCATGAAGCATCATGGAACGGTAATACGGTCGCTGTGACCTTGCACAGCGGGAAAATCCATCACGAGGGAAAGCACCGTCGGCACAGAAATGCTGCCAACGACAGGATGCGAAACACATCTAGAGCGTCCCGATCGCGTCCGAAAGGGTTCCCGGCGCCGGATGATGGACAGGGTCACTGCATTCGCTCGCCAAAAGGTTACAGACAAACGCAGCACCGAACGAAACTCCATCCACGAATGACATTTCCGAATGGGTACCTTTTAAAGCCCAGGTCCTGAAGTTCGTCATTGGATCGAAGTATCGCGCCGTGGGAGAGAGGTTATAGGTGATGCCTCGGGTATGCCGTCCGGCGTCCAACTCGTTTTGCAACAAAATTAACTGATCCGAACGTTTCGGTACTCGGTGACTTACGAGCGCCCGTGAGTTCGCAGAAATATCTTCATACCGCATACATTTCCATTTTCATAACAAAAAAAAAACCCACTCGGGCGGCATGCCTGTGTGGTCCCTTAGACACCTCCTTAACCTTGACATGGACATCATCTAGTGGCGGGCTACCGGCATCACCGCACGACTCCGCAACTGTCACACGCATGTCATCGCGCGCCGCTGCTCCACGCAAAGTGTTGATTAATTGTAAATGGACGCCATTAGTGTCAGGATCACGGGTAGATCCGCAATGACGAAATGCGTGGGCACGCTGGAAGTAGAGCGGTGCTGGTGTTGCCGCTACCGCCGTTGCTGCTGCTGCTGCTGCTAATCAAATACAAAATAAATAAAAATTACTAACTCGCAGTGCGTATTGTCCTTCGGTGCGTGCAGAAACGCTGGTGACAGGCCCGCGTCTACACATTCACGCGCAATGGGACAAAAACGTGAGCCTAGCTTCTGCCCCTGAGCACAGATGGGTCTCACTCAACCGATTCTCATCAATCGTAATGGTCGCTTTGTCACTCGCTGGGAATGTTTCGGTTTTTTCGTAACCTCTGCAAGGCTACCGTGATTGCTCTCCACTGGACCATCAGTTCGCCAACTATCGCTCCATTAATCAGTGGATGCTCCACGGCGATGCTTGTTCCGATGATTTCTGCGGATGATCAACCGATCAGATCTCAGCTGGCAAACGGTCAAATATAATCTCCACACAGGGAGAGCTATAACGATCCCTTTCACTTCGACCACCGATCGGGGATGAAAACTTCGAAAGGTGAAGGATGCAGGTGATTTCTCGGGATACATTAACCAACTCAGCGATTATTCACGGGTCTAGGCAGTATCTAGGCAGTAAAAAGTGTTTTATCGAGCAGAAACAAAAGCCTTCTACCGTTTGTGCATTAACGCACATCCAAAACTCATCTGCAACTCGGTGTGAGATATTCAAATTTGCATCCACCACCGCCATCAGGTATCGCTTATGACAGTTGCGCTCACTCCAAACCGATTAGCTTCGGTCCGGTTCCATCCGACGACGGTTCAGCGAACCGCTCCCCCTTCTCCACCTTGAGCTGCGCAGAGACAACACTGCAATTCTAGCGCAACAAAGCCAGTTGACCCACTGCCGGTGGCAACGGATTTGAGCGCCTGACGGATAGATTAATCGTTCAAGATGGCCTACCTTTTCACGCGACGACGTCAGCCCGCGAGAAAGACACCGTTTCGGTTTGCGGTGCGGCCGTGCGCGGTCGGGTTTGATGGATGTATCAAGTTGACCACTACCACCACCACCACCGACAGCCCCGGCGGGGTTTTATGATCGAATTGACAACTTGTCCCGGGCTCATCTTCACTGCTCGCACGGACTCTAATGAATGCAGAGCCGCGGTTTGCGCAATAATATACAGCGCTTCAAGGCAAGCCCCAAGTAGAAGCGTTTATTTTCGTTCGGGAGAAGCTATTTTTGGGAAAGGATTTCATCCGTCGCGCGAAAATGTCACGCAAATCGGTCGCTGAAGGGACGTTGCCTAAGCGCATGTTCCGCCGGCCCCGGGATGATGAGATTGTTGCACGGACGCTTAATTCGACGCGTGATTTGTTGCGCACGTTCGGTGTCATCGCGTGAGATTCGTGATTTTTCAGCTTACATCGTTAATTGGACACCGTCCGAAAGGTTTACTGGACGAAAGGAGCTCATTTAACGATGAGTTTGTGCTTGTAATTGGTTTTGAAGTGCCCTTAGTGTCTAAGGGAGAGTGTTTTTGAAGACGAGAGAAGAAAAGACGGCGTTAAGACACACTGCTTGAGCAATAAGTCGAAGCAACTGCATGCTTTCGGGCTAATTTGTGCCATAAAGAATGTAACAATCTTGTCAAATTACTTTAGCAATGCATTCTTGTAAATTGTTTTCGATGGGTTTTATAACAAAAAAATAATACTATAAAACGTCCCGATATGTTTTTTAAAACGCATTTCGGATCAGGGATCAGAATGCAACCAGAGCCAAGATCGTAAAATTCCCCGTAAAAATGTTAATGACCATCATAAGACCAACGGCTGCGAAATCGTACCAAAACCAAACTCCCATGTCCCGGTCGATCATTTGCTGGTCGTAAAGTGGGGGTTCGCACAAATTTTTAATTTGTTCCATCTGTTTTCCCAGCCCATTTCTGCAAATCAATAAAACCGACACTTAAAGCCGACGGCAAACCGGCGACCCGGGCGGGTTGCTACTTACCCGCGAGATGATGATGCCGGCGATGCTGATGCGAATCTTCGGTCCCTTCAGCAACCGATACCGCAGGTCGACCCCGTTCCAGAAGGAGACGAAGTAGCGCTTGACCTGCACGTTGTCGCCCCCGTGCAGCCGGTAGCCGTCGTAGTCGACGATCACCAGAATCTCCGGGTAGATGGTTCGATCGATCGCACGGGAGCTTTTGTAGTACGCCTGGGGGCTGCGTTTCGCCCGAAATCGCTTTTGCAGCCGGTCCGGTTCCATGAATGCTGCCGGGGGGGAAAGGTGCAAAGAAAGGGTTTTTAGGGTTTTATTTCAAACAGGTCGCAGTAAATTGTGGGCCGAGCAGTAACACCCTGGTACGTACCGTAGTCGCTGAACTGATCGTTGTGCTCCTCCGGGGTTTTGCGCTTATAAATAACGTGATGAACACTTCCATCGTCCTCCTGGGAGATGTCGGTTGGCACTGGCTTTATCACTAGTTCATGACCTATACTACCCTCCTGGAAGGGGAGAGCAAACGGGGAGAGGAAAAGGAAAACAACAAGCAACATTAATGGTTGGTACGAACACC